>CM042858.1:12646480-12678980 GCA_023658055.1 Thaleichthys pacificus
CCGGGCTGGTGGTGGGTGTTTGTACGAGTGTGGGGTTCGAAATTATCCTAGTTCTGCGGATGTCGTCAGTGTATTCAAGTCTATTATTCTAAATTCAAAAAAAAGTTATTGCATATCCCCACAGGGGTCGAAAATTGTCTTTAGACAGACACTCAAACAAACAACACAAAGAAAAAGAAAAATAACTAAATAAAATAAATAACTTCCTATTAAATGACATTTATCTAAAAATCCTCTTGAAAACGTCAGTGGCAGTGGGGATGAATCTGAGGGTCCAAGGTTGTTCATCCCCGCCGTTGTGTTCCTCGCTAGGTTCTCTGACCAGCGCCAGCCGGAGAAGGATCTCCTGCAAGGACCTGGGCCATGGGGACTGTGAGGGCTGGCTCTGGAAGAAGAAGGACGCCAAGGGATACTTCACCCAGAAGTGGAAGAAGTACTGGTTCATCCTGAAGGAGTCGTCCCTGTACTGGTACACCAACCAGAATGTAAGAGTACCGTCCAGGGCTGCGTTTCCCGAAAGCGTTGTAAGCCTAAATTGATCGTAGAATCCATCGTACGACGAATCTTAGTTTTACCGGCCGTTCCCAAAGACACCGTAGCTAAAGTGTCTCTTGAAAATTCGTAGCTCTTGAAAGCGCATACATTAGCCTACTCCTTACAAGCATGTTCTGGAAACGCACGTAAGAAATATCGATGGTTTTGTTATTTTGCTCGATCGTTGCTACTATCCATCGTTATCGGGAAACGCAGCCCAGATCACTTCTATTGGGCATGTGAAGACATCCGCACGGCTCTGTTTATAATCTGTGTCACAGAGGGCCCACAGCACCGGCACGGAAACTTATATCCAGTATTATCTGACGTTTTCGTAAATATTACAGATTTGATTATTATATCGCTAAAACAGATTTCACTCTGAGTTTGCTCATATTACTGAATGATTCCAAGCAAAGTGCCATTTGAGGAAGAGCTTTTTAATGCAGTTCCTTCTGCACTCATTAATAAGATATTGTATGGTGTGTGATTTTATAATTATATCTATGATACAACCCTCAATAAAGATAATTCAGACCTCCTCTCTGTCCTCCCACGCTACCCAGGATGAGAAGGCTGAAGGATTCATCAGCCTGCCAGAGTTCCGTATAGACCGAGCCATCGAATGCCGGAGAAAACAGTAAGATCTCTTGGGATTATGCAAGAAAATATGACGCAATATGCTGAAAGACAAAACAAACACCGCTTCAGACAGGAAACATGTCCGCTGTACAGGGATGTGATGGAAGCCATGGAGGTCCCCAGAGAGCGCTAACAGACGACACTCGTGTACTAACACCACTACAACATGACACAGGGAACACACGTTTGTTTGCATCTGAGAGGCTGACTTGAGCAAAGACCAGAGCAGGGACCAGACCAGACCAGACCAGGCCAGAGCAGACCAGGCCAGAGCAGACCATAGTAGGCCAGACCAGAGCAGGCCAGACCAGAGTAGGCCTGACCAGAGCAGACCAGGCCAGAGCAGACCATAGTAGGCCAGACCAGAGCAGGCCTGACCAGACCAGATCAGACCAGAGCAGACCATAGCAGGCCAGACCAGACCAGACCTGACCATAGCAGGCCAGACCAGAGCAGGCCAGAGCAGGCCAGACTAGGCCAGACCAGGCTTCACGTCTTCTGCCACACGCATGCTAGCTAGCTCAGAGATGCTGAAGATGTCTCCCGTAGTAACAAGACGTCTCCCGTAGTAACAAGATGATGTTTTTGTTCTGCTTTCCCCCACAGTGCATTCAAAGCCTGTCATCCCAAAATCAAGAGTTTCTTTTTTGCCACAGACTGTCTGGAGGAGATGAACAGGTGAGGGATCTTCCCTTCAGCCTTGTTTTCCCTCACATGCCTCCAAACCCAGAACCGTAACTGGTTCATTTCTGGGAGGATTCCAACTCAGGAAAGCCTGTTCTTATACAGCTGTGTGGTCTGGGAGGATTCCAACTCAGGAAAGCCTGTTCTTATACAGCTGTGTGGTCTGGGAGGATTCCAACTCAGGAAAGCCTGTTCTTATACAGCTGTGTGGTCTGGGAGGATTCCAACTCAGGAAAGCCTGTTCTTATACAGCTGTGTGGTCTGGGAGGATTCCAACTCAGGAAAGCCTGTTCTTACACAGCTGTGTTGTCGGCGTTTAGTCCTCGTCCCTGAGGTCACCTTCACCTGCCCCCTCTCTCCTCTCCTCCTCCCAGGTGGATGAACCGGCTGGGGCTCGCGGCCATCGGCTACACCCCCGATGACAAGGTGCCTCGTCCCGACGAAGGTGAGGGAGTCTGAGTTTAGGGTCGATGACACACAGCACATCTCCGACTCATCACTTGTTTTCTTACAAATCAAGACTTCCTTTCAGTTTGAGGATGAGAAGTCCACAGGGAACAATGTGGAGTAGCTTGTTGAGTGTGTGTGCTGGGCTGTGTCCTGCCAGACTGCTGGAGTGAGAGTGACCAGGATGAGATGGACGGCTCCATGACCCTGAAACAGGAGGCCATGTCCTCGCGGTTTGACACCTACCACCGCACCCCTTCTGTAAGTCAGGGCCTGCTGCTCAAATGTGCATGTTCACCACATCCACACACTAACCCAGAGCTGCCAACACTCACGCAGCATTGGCCGTGAGACACGCGCATTTCAACCAGTTCACACACGCTCTCACGCCACACCTTGGATTTCTCACGCTGAGAAGGCAACGCCAACCAAGTAGTCCTGCTAACGTTGTAAACAGTAATGGAGGAGTAAGACACCCGTGGCATGTCGTCTCGGGGGGCTTTGTACACAGCAACATTTGGGTTGGCTCCACCAAATCTCACTCCAAGGTTTTTTTGAAAAGTTGGCAGAACCTGCTAACCTCACGCAGAGAAACATTCACCACATCCGCACACTCACCTCACACAGAGCCTCCCTCCTCTTCCCCCCCTCCCCCTCCCCCCCTCCCCCTCTCCTCCTCTCCCAGGTGAACTCCTCCAGTCCCTTCCCAGAGCGTCACTTCTCCAGCGAGTCCACCTACTCCCACTCCTCAGCCGAGGACTCCCGTCCGGACGTGCCCGGCAGCGCCCACGCTGCCTCCTCCTGCCACTCCTCCCACCGGGAGCGCCGGTCCTGGCAGGACCTGATCGAGACGCCCCTCACCAGCTCCGGGCTCCACTTCCTCCAGACCGTGCCGGGCGACAGCGACGCCGGCTACGGCAGCGGCTACATGGGCCTCGGCCAGCTGCTCCTGTCCCCAGAGCGCCGGCGCCAGGCCACCCTGCCGGCCCAGCGACACCGCTGCCCCGACAGGGACGGGCCCTTCCCCCTGGTGGACCTGGAGGAGCAGGGCCGGGGCCTGCAGGGCCACACACACAAGCAGCGCAGCCAGAGCCTCCCCAGGAACAGGGAGGCGGCCGACAGCCAGGGGCTGAGGCCCGCGGCGTCCCCGGGGGAGAGGAGCCAGGATGACCAGGTGCCGGTCAGGAAGCCCAACGGCAGGAAACCTCACGGGAAGTCCGGTACGTTCCGAAGCCCTACCTCCCGGCTTCTTACAGCGCGTCATCTCCAGCTTGTGTTTCGACAGCCTCGACACCTGCTTCCTGGAGAGTTCACAGCCAAGGCAGGTTAGAAACGACTCACTGAGATGCAATGATCCGATTCCACGTCGGTATGTTGGTCTTTTCCCTCCAGATTCCCGGTCCAGAGAGCGCGGAGGTCACGACCAGGGCGGGGTGGACGGTTACCAGGAGTTGTACCGCTCTATAGAGCAGGCCAGCCTGTCGCCCATGGGGCAGCAGAGACCCTCCACAAAGCAGGAGTTCCGTTCCTCCTTCGTCAAGCGATGCAACGACCCCGTCATCAACGACAAGCTGCACCGCGTACGAGCCTTGCGCAGCACGCTGAAGGTGACGTCTCCCTCTGAACTCTGTTCTTCCTCCGTTTTCATCAAATCACATTTCCTCAAAGCCTTTGCAGACCCGAGTCCAACAAACGAAAATGCGAAATATTCTGATTTCATACCCAGTCCGATACGGATTTTGATAACACAAGACCCCTCGATCACGTGACCAAAACTTGACATCTTATTGGTTGGTCCGTTGACGAGTGACTGTGGTTAGAAAGTGACACATGGTTTGAGCCTCACTGATCATGCCTTGTTTCCTACAGGCCAAAGAGGGTGACCTGGCCGTCATCAGCCAGGTGCTGGATAACCCCGGCTTGACATCCCAGATGTACCAGGAGTGGAAGCGGCTGCACCAGGAGCTGTTCTTGGACGTCCTCGAGTTCAGCTCGACCCCAGCAGAGCCTCACCTGCAGCCCTCGGACCTCTCCCCCCTCTCTCCCCTCTCCCCCCCTGTCATGATGCACACGCACTCCTTCATCGAGACTCACGTTTGAGACTGAGGAGCTCCAGTCCTGACCCTCTCCTCCTCCCTCCCTCCCGCTCTCTCTCTCCTCCTCTTCTTCTCTCCTCCTCCCTCCTCCTTCCTCCTTCCTCCCTCTCCCTCTCCTCCTCCTTCTCTCTCCTCCCTCCCTCCCCCCTCCCTCTCTCTCTCTCTCCTCCTCCCTCCCTCTCTCTCTCCTCCTCCTCCTCCTTCTCCCAGACGTCTGTTCAGCCAGGGCCTGCCCTCACCGCTAACAGCAGACAACATGACAAGCCAATCACTGTTCGATGTGTACAGAGTCGTAGTGTACATAGTGTACATGGGATCAAGTAGGATTCAGTGGGCTTCAATTCTGCATGCCTGAAGAGAAACTAGCATTCTTCTTTAAGAAAATAAATTTAAAAAAATGCAAACAAATGATAGATGGAAAGAAGACCAACTAACACAACGATGCAAACAGTTTGGGGCTTTTTTTTTTTGCTGTGTGTTTCGCCTTGTTTGATCTGTCTCTATGGTTGTTTCATTCCTTGCTTGGAAGGAAAGACGCTTTCTCTCTGTTAGGGTTTTCATTTCTCCCTTTAAAGCTGCTTGACAAGGGTGGTTATGTAGCAACAGGCTATGAGCATCATTCTTACGAACAATGCACATCCCTGCAGGGCCAGATACTGTGCGACTGAAAGAGAGAGTGTAAGTGTGTCCTCTGTGTTCCTCTGTGTTATCTGTGCGTGGAGGGAAGACTGAGACTGGGACAGAGCTTTAGTTTGGTTTGGACTTTAGCTCGCAAAGCTTGGTAGGGTTTTATAATGCATTTTTGTTGTCATGTTTGAATGTTGCATGTTTAACATGTACAGTTCAGTATGTATATTTTTTATGTACATTTTATTTTCAAGTCAAACTAAGTAGTTTACAGTACACCTCCACAGGTATTATTTAGTCAAACGACATTATTGATATGTCTCTGTCGGTTACAGTTATTTTATCCATCGACATTAAAGATTTGGTGAGATTTATTTTTGAAATTCAACAGCTGCATGATAGTTAACATGTACATGTGCCATTGGGGTTGA
Source organism: Thaleichthys pacificus (assembly GCA_023658055.1). Lineage (NCBI taxonomy): Eukaryota > Metazoa > Chordata > Actinopteri > Osmeriformes > Osmeridae > Thaleichthys > Thaleichthys pacificus. Next base: position 12,651,942 of record CM042858.1, read on the forward strand.
GAAATAAATATGTAAAAAAAAATATGAATTATGTTTGCATAGCAGCACCCTCTATTTAAAACTGTGAACTATATACTTGTGAATGCAATCTTTAGATTCTGTCTTCACAGAATCTTTTTACTTATATTTTTCTTAGAAAAATAAGATAAAATTCAAAAAGCATTGCGTATCCTGAATGACTGTTTTCGCTCCACTCCAGCTGTTACAGCAGTACCTCCTGATCTTAGGGACTGATTCAGGTTCACACATCTGCTCATGTCTTCAGTATCTTTGTGTACCTCCAATGTGAATGTATGGGCTTGTTTTCAAAGGAATTCCTGAAACAGTCGGCTTCAATTATTTATCTGGGAATTTGTTTGGGAGTTTCGGAAGTTGGACTTCAATATGTTTGCATTCTGCGCAAAACAAGTCCTGACCTCCTTACGCCTTTGTAGATTGACAAACTTGATTGTTTCTTTTTAGACATTTGCTCCCTTGTGACGGTATAAACATGTCTTAAAAATGTTCTCCTTTGTGCCGCTTAACATTTGTATCCTTACTCTTGGCAGGACATTGCTTTTACCAGAACTACCATCAAGCAGTGACTGACACCTGAAAGGCCTTTTTGTTGTCTGAACCCTTGATACAGTAGAACATTATACTTCAACATGTACAGTATTATGAGGTTCACCATTAATGTTTAATTACTTGTCTTGAGACACGTGTTGGCTACCATAACAGTTCCAAAGTGTCCACAATTGTTACTCTCAAGTTGTTGCTCTCAATTTTCAAGATTTTACGACTAGCAGTACATGTATTGTAGAATGTATTTCATTTAGGCTATCCGGAATGTAATTGTTCTCACAATGTTATGAAACATTGTATACGAATTAAGTCCAAGCTGTCCAGGGTCCCACTGTGTCATTGAGGTGTGCGCCTCATAGCACACTACCGGTGTGTAGCTAACATGTAAGTTGCACTGCAACATTAAAAAAAGGAACATATTGCTCTTTTTTGAAAGTATATTATTACAAGTGTTATCGAGAAAGATGAATACATTTATTCTTCCTATGAATTGAAAGTAGCCTTTTGTTTTCAGAAATATATACAGTGCGAGGTTGTAAACTCAAGTTGTGAAACCAATAAATGAATCACTGCATAACAACATGGGTTATCTTTTTTTTATTCACAAGTGTCACAGCAAATGTAATGAAGGAAACCCGAGCGTTTCCTGTAGGATAAAACCGAATTTAATTATTTGGATCGAATGTAATCAGAATCAAGAATAGATGTAAGTCGAACGAATCCTGCAACGAACTGAACGTGCAACGCTTTTTGAAGTTAGTCCTTCGCTACTACCGGTAGAGAGACGGAGGGGGGAGTAACCATCATGGCTGCTACAGTAAGTTTCTCCCATCTTAAATAACGTTAATTTCAACCACGTTTCGCTCAGTGTAGATTGAAAGCGAATAAAATGACATGAACTATCGTGTCTTCTTCTATGTGGCCTAACATGTTTTGTAATATGTGTCGATTAATGTGCGAATACAATACCATTGTCTCCACGCCCCCTTTTAGAACATGTTGTTCTCTAAGTAAACTGAATCCATGACATGGTGAGCTACTTATCTCCTCAACATTTGCTCGCCTTAAGGATTTGGAGAAAAGATTCACACCCATGATTATTTGCTAGTTAGGATTAAGGTGACCTCTGTAATCTGTCCATTTTAAATCGATATACTGCATGGGTTTAATCGATCAATGATCACGAGCTGTATATAACAAGGTCAAAAAAGGGAAAGTAGTTTGTAAGCTGTTTGGGTTAAAGCAAATGCTTGTGTGTGCAAATGATATGATTAGGATTGTTATTCTGTGTATAATCTTACATATACATGTATTACATGCTATATAATACAAGTATATGTCATAAATAGGCTATAGTGTAGCACGTTCAAATATAATAGAGCAGAATTCTGGGTCACATACTGCTGGACTAAATTAAAATCACTTTATCAAGTTGCCAAGAGGTGACAGTTTACTTTAAGAATGATATTACCACTAAGATCATATGACGTACAGAAAATACAAAGTTATCTTCGGAATAGCCTACATGTTTTATTCATAAGCAGGATGCATGCGTGTGTAGGTGTCTGAACAGGATGTGTCTGTGTACAGGTGGTGAAGTTGGCGGCGCTACCCGCCGCGCTGGGACTAGCCTCGATCCGCGTCTACGCCATGAGTGAAGAGAAACCACAGCTGCTCTGCCCCAGAGAGGTAACCAAGTGTTAGCCATGCAGCGTGAAGACACATAACGTTAGCTATATTTTGCTTGTTCTTGCTAATAGCACATCCCCGCCTGTTAAGAGAGGAGGTTGTATTTGTGCAGGTCTAAACGAGTTATAAATGGTATAAAAACCGCCCACCGAAGAGCTAACTTTTCGGTGTGGTGGCTGATTAAAGCGGCGTTTATAAAGGTGGTGGTCACGTTGCTAATCCGAGGTACCGAGTTCAAATCCCAGTTACGGCAGACGAGATGTGACTACTACACCTGTTACCCTTTGTTGCATCCGGAGGTGACGCCTCTTCACACTTGATGTTTGTCCTCAGCTGTCGATATACGCCCCAGACCCCCCTGCCATGCGCTACGTGGAGGAGGAGCCAGGACTGCTACAGAGAGGCCTGGGTGTGGTGCGGGTGGGGCTGCAGCCCTACGCCAGAGGAGTGAAGGTACAAGTTACTCTGTTTACACTGACAACAACAGCATGCTGAGAAGGATGTTTATGTAGTTAGTGCTCTAGATCAGGGGTTCCCAATCATGTTCCTCAGCCTGATAACGACTATTCATTTGAATCAGGTGTTTTGGAGCAGGGAAACGTCTAGAACATGCAGGACAGGGGGCCCTGAGGACCAGGGTTGAGGAGTATTAATACACGGGTGATATGGGTCCGTCTTTAAACATTCATTTACATTTAGCAGACGCTCTTATCCAGTGCGACTTACAGTAAGTACAGGGACATTCCCCCTGAGGCAAGTAGGGTGAAGTGCCTTGCCCAAGGACACAACGTCAGTTTGCTTGACAGGGAATCGAACTGGCAACCTTCGGATTACTAGCCCGATTCCCTCACCGCTCAGCCACCTGACTCCCCATTCACTTGAACTGTTTTATTGTTTCTGTTTGCAGGGTGCGTACGCCTCTGCCAAATCTGGGGTTGTGACAGTGTATCGCGCAGGACAAGGTGAGCCGAGGAGCTTGGGAGTTTTAGTGAACTAGAGTGTCATGACATCTCCAACAACCTTTCCTGTTTATGTCGTCTTCTCCCTAGATACCTATCACTTCCTTAGAAACCCCCCTCCAGGCTTCCTGCCCAGGGTCAGTGTGATCGGAGTCTCTGGCCTCGCTGGGCTAATCCTGGCAAGGAAAGGTAACAAGTGGCTTAATGTTCACGAGGAATATTGTATTTGTACTTTAACTGGTGATAAACTGGGTATGGACATCCTGCTTGTTGTGAGATCGGACATTAATCTTTACGTTGGTGTGAATGGAGTTGACTTTTTTCTTCATATCGCTAAGTTAATATTATCTGTTAATGATCTATACAGGGTCCCATCTCAAGAGAATAGGTGTTCCCCTGGGAATGACCACATTAGGGACCGCAGTTTGCTACCCCACTCAAACCGTGGGCATCTTAAAGGTGAGGTAACACGTTCGTCACACATGAGCCAAACACGACCAGACGCCGTGGGCATCTTAAAGGTGAGGTAACACGTTCGTCACACATGAGCCAAACAAGACCAGACGGTCGTGTCTGAGTGACTGGAGTCTGTGTGTCTCTGCTGCAGGTCACTGGGACAAAGATGTACTCAGCCAGCCAGTGGACCACCTCATCGGTGGCGTCAGTATTTAAATCAAAACCCAAAGAGCCAGCTGTTAGTCTGGAGGTACGACCCACACCAGAGGCTGTTTAGAAAGTGCTTTAGAAACGAGAGACTATAGGAGATTTCAAAGTGGAAAGTATGCACATGGCATGTATCTCACAGGGATGCTCATGACAAGATTACAATAATAATAATTGTATTTATTATACTTGAACAGTATGTTACATTCACTTGTCTACCCCTCGTTTGAAACCAGCAAGCTTCACCAGTTCCAGTTTCTGAACCAGAAGGGCCGCCTGCCAAGCCTCTCCCTGGTGCTGGATCGACTGAAGCAGCTTTGCCTGCTGTGGACGACCTCCCCTCCTCTGAGTCCAGCTCTGCCCCGGCCCCCCTAGGGGAGGCTGCCCCCGTCCCTGAGCCCCAGACAGAGGCTAGCCCCGCCCCTGAGATATCTCCAGTGGAACCTGAGCCATGCCTACCCCCTGAGACTGGCCTTGTGCCTGCTGTTCCTGTAGAGGCTGCCCCTGTAGAGGCTGCCCCTGTAGAGGCTGCCCCTGTAGAGGCTGCCCCTGTAGAGGCTGCCTTAGTAGAAGAGACTGCTGCCCCTGTAGAGGCTGCCCCTGTAGAGGCTGCCCCAGTAGAGGCTGTTCCTGTAGAGGCTTCCCCTGTAGAAGAGGCCGCCCCAGTAGAAGAGGCCGCCCCAGTAGAAGAGGCCACCCCAGTAGTAGAGGCTGCCCCAGTAGAGGCTGCTGCCCCAGTAGAAGAGGCTGCCCCTGTAGAAGAGGCTGCCCCAGTTGTAGAGGCTACCCCAGTAGAGGCTGCTGCCCCAGTAGAAGAGGCTGCCCCTGTAGAAGAGGCTGCCCCAGTAGAAGAGGCCGCCCCTGTAGAAGAGGCTGCCCCTGTTGAAGAGGCTACTGCCCCAGTAGAAGAGGCTGCTGCCCCTGTAGAAGAGGCTGCCCCTGTAGAAGAGGCTGCCCCAGTTGTAGAGGCTACCCCAGTAGAGGCTGCTGCCCCAGTAGAAGAGGCTGCCCCAGTAGAAGAGGCTGCCCCTGTTGAAGAGGCTACTGCCCCTGTAGAAGAGGCTGCCCCTGTTGAAGAGGCTGCCCCAGTTGTAGAGGCTGCTGCCCCTGTAGAAGAGGCTGCCCCAGAAGAGGCTGCCCCTGTAGAAGAGGCTGCCCCTGTAGAAGAGGCTGCCCCAGTAGAGGCTGCACCTGTAGAAGAGGCTGCCCCTGTTGAAGAGGCTGCTGCCCCTGTAGAAGAGGCTGCCCCTGTAGAAGAGGCTGCCCCAGTAGAGGCTGCCCCTGTAGAAGAGGCTGCCCCTGTTGAAGAGGCTGCTGCCCCTGTAGAAGAGGCTGCCCCAGTTGTAGAGGCTGCTGCCCCAGTTGTAGAGGCTGCTGCCCCTGTAGAAGAGGCTGCCCCAGTAGAGGCTGCTCCAGTAGAGGCTGCCCCAGTAGAGGCTGCTCCAGTAGAGGCTGCTCCAGTAGAGGCTGCTCCAGTAGAGGCTGCCCCAGTTGTAGAGGCTGCTCCAGTAGAGGCTGCCCCAGTTGTAGAGGCTGCCCCTGTAGAAGAGGCTGCTCCAGTAGAGGCTGCTCCAGTAGAGGCTGCTCCAGTAGAGGCTACTCCAGTAGAGGCTGTCCCAGTTGTAGAGGCTGCCACTGTAGAAGAGGCTGCCCCTGTAGAAGAGGCTGCCCCTGTAGAAGAGGCTGCCCCTGTAGAAGAGGCTGCCCCTGTAGAAGAGGCTGCTCCTGTAGAAGAGGCTGCTCCTGCTGTAGAGGCTGCTCCTGCTGTAGAGGCTGCTCCTGCTGTAGAGGAAGTTCTCCCCTCTCCTCCTGAGGAGCTGGTTGCTCCTGAGATTGTAGAAGTTGTGGGCAACGAAGACACTGTTGGTGAGTTTAATCGGCAAACTAACAAGATTCTGTCCGTCTATTAGACTCACAATCGGATCTGTAGTGACAGACCTGTGTTCACATTTCTCAGTGAATGTTTGGTTTGTGTCTTTTCCAGTGAAACCACGATTTGTGCCTGACCCCAAACTGCTGGACCATGGGCAGGCACACCCCGAGGATGCTGACCTCTACAGCACACGAGGAGGGTGAAGAGGAGGAGAGGAAGGAGGGGGAGGAGGAGAGGGGTGTGAAGAGAGGAAGGAGGAGGAGGAGAGGGGGGAGGGGTGGGATGTATAAGGGATAGTCGCATAAATGGGCTTATTGATGTGATAGTCTGCTTTCCAGGTTTTGAAGGTGCCTATTATCTTACCTCAGTGATTAGGGAACAGTTATGTCAATTCTTACCTGAACAGAAGCCATCTGTTACTTTGTTGAAAGTCTTTCAGTTTACAAACACAACCACGGGGAATAAGGTGCAGAGCATGGTCTGCAATCCAGGAAACACCAGCCGGTTTCTTTTTATACTGTGAACAAAAAATAAGCTCAATAGAACTGGCTCATAAGTATTCATGCTAGTTGTATTCTCATTTAACGACATTTTCAGTTCCACATTTTCGCCCACTTTGTGTGATATCAGTTGAGGGCGTCTATGCAAGTATAAATTATAAATAAGGCATGTTGTGAGGTCTTTTACACACATTTCATGTTATTTAATTATTGACCTTAGGGCACTTTCTGTCATTTTGAGGAATATCTAAAGTGGGAAAAGGTATGTTTGTGTGCTTGTATCATGCTGTTAAACACTCCCTAACAAACTCATGCTCTGCACGGCCACTTGAAGATGTAACAGTGAACAGGAGGGTTTAACACTAAACATTAGAGGTTAAATCTGGTGCGTGATGTCAAATGGAAAACTACAAAAATCCTACATGTCATCACGTTATATCACGTTTTTAATGTTCAATCAATTTATGATTTTTTCCCCTCAGTATTTGTAGGTTCTTGTATCTGTTTATGTACAAAACAATCACTGGAAATTTCACCCTGACGTTTATAAGATTTTCTTTCACTATTTCCGCAAGATGTTGAACATGATGATAATGCTGTCGATTTGTGCATTCTTTTGTGCAACAGAATTGCCAAAAAGCTTCAAAAATAAATAAAATATATTGATTTATTTGCCTTTCTTATTTAAACATTGTACCATAAGGTCCAGCAAATTAGACTACTGGTAGTAATTCAAGGGAAGATTAACGATGTGTCTGAGATTGACCTTCTGCAAAGCAGCTATATTTATGTTAGCATGGAATTGTGTCTTGAGCTCAAGGCAGAATACGATCCCTCGACAGAAGAACTACTTGGTTCACAGTTTGTCCTAAGCCCTATGCCACAGTTTTGTATTCAAGCACAAGTTGATTTATAGGTTTTGGAGTGTATCATGGAATGTGACGTTTGTCAAGGGTGTTTGTTCTGGACAAAAAGGAGTGTGTGTATGGAAGTCAACACTAGGGGGCGCTAACACCTTAAATTAGTGGCTTTTTTTTAGCCCTTCTTTCCTTGCATATTTCTGTTTAATGAATTGTTTGTATGTATTGTTTGTTTTTTACCATGTGGGCCTTGAGCCTGTAATAAAGTTTATATACTGACAGGCGGATGGAATCCAAACAAAATACTTCAGAACTATATTTCACAGTAATTAATTAATTAATTTAGCAGATGCTTTTATCCAAAGTGATGTACAATATGGGGGGGGGGGGGGGTTGAACCTGCGATCTGTAGATCGGATGGAAAATTCTCTAACCACTACACCCAACCATCCCCAGTGCTTGGGGTGTGTGTCAGAGGCCAGGCCTCATGTGTCATGTTGATGCAATGATTCTCCATCCAAGTACTTTCCCAAGCCTGTCCACCAATCATCCCCCTGTCTCCTGGCCATGTGACTGTCTGATCAGACCTCTACTACACTACCCGAACGCTGACTGAGAAACCAGGAAGTGTGCCATACGTACAGTGTCTAAACATAGCTTGTAACTGGTTTATCCTGATGGCTTTACTAACAGGACATTCTTTTCTCCGTCTGTACTGTTTCTGGAGTTCACAGTACTCAGAGCGAAGACATTTTCTCCCCTTTGACCTCGTGTCACGGTTTTATCGTCCCCTAGGCTCTTGCTCCCCCATATTTGCATCCTGTGTCTTTTCTGATCCCACAGTCAATTTCTCTTTTTTTTTTCTCAGGGCCAGTTTTCCCAAGTCACCATATGGAACAACTGCTGTAGCAATTCCATGACATTGAATTGTTTGAAAGATTGTCCTACGAAATGTAAACATAGTCACAAAAATGGGGATGTAATAAGGTTTTGGGTAGTCATGTTAAAAGGAAGGGGTGAGTGTGGCTCTCTCTCTCTCTCTCTCTCTCGCTCTCTTCTACGAGTCCTGGAGTGTGTCAGTATAGATACACTGTGTTTTCCATGTGCCTATCAGTCACTTTCATAATGAGGGAGATAGTGCGGCTGTTCACTTCTGGGTGTTGTGGGTGCTTTTCTTAGCTGCTACACTGAACTGCTTCAGTTAATTAAGGGAGCTGTGAAATTTATCTTGCTGACTAGTTCTGTTTGGACATATCTACACTAAATATTTGTGTTACTGACTTGCTAGATGAGAAGAGGTTCTGACAGGAATGGTCTTTGTGACCAAGTAATTCTCTTGTTGGAAGCCTTTCTGTACTCATTGCAGTTCAATAAATCAGACCAAATCATGTTTTCAAAACCACACATCCAGACTGTATCATTTCGTTCCAAATGCTAGGATTTGTAAACCAGGATTGGATCATATTTGTCATCTTGATCAAAAATACATTTGGAGATGTTTTCCAGTTATTCTGGGCACATAGCATTTTTCAAACAAAGCAAAAGATACTTAATCACTTAACAGGCTTTTAGATTTGGAAACGTTTTCAACTCTCCTAGTTGGACGAGGATTCAACACTAAACTATTTGAGAAAAACGAGGTTTGCTTTTCTTTGCTTGAGGAGTAGTCAACGTGACCTTGAACCGTCGCTGTTTTGAAAGGAAACACTGTTCGCCCAGATCACCACTGGACAGCCAGCCCTTGATTGGTCCATTAACTTCCAGATGCAGAGGTCAAAACTGATGTCCCTTAACGTGAGAAACAGGCGGGCATCTCTACAGCCTTCCATCTTAATCCAACACAGACGTGTGCTGGATTACGCAAATACTCCACGCGCTGCACTTTCCCATGTTCCTGCGCTGCCAATGAACGCTGTGAGAGGAGAGGAGGGGAGGCCCACCACCCTGCGGTCCACATGGATTTAACCATGGAAGCAGCCCCCCCTCTTACACGGCGGGGTGGGGGGGGGGGTGGGGGGCTTATTAAACCTGTTGTTTTCTCTCAAGCATGTGAACGACCGACTCTCATTGTAATGGAAAAATACACTGTACAAATAGTGGGATAATTAGAGATAGAGAAGTTCCTAAAACAGACTCTTATTTTGTTTGTCGTTTACGCTGAATCTCTAGGCCTCACTCACTGTGAGCACACTTTGGTTTCGTAATATTATATTAATTTTAATATGACTGCTGTGTTTTGCTGGTGTTCAGAGTATGATAGGAATCACACAGATTCCTCACAGCGCCGTAAATCCACCAAACCTCCTTCTTCCTTTCCTCCCTGTTCTGACTGATCTGATGAACACAGGAAGTCGGTGCCTGTGGAAAAGCTCTGTGCCTTTCTGATGGCTATCCGCCTGACTTTGTTGATGAATGATCTCCTTATGATTAATATGGATAACATAGCTACCACTCAATTCACGACAGTTCTATTGAGAACATTTGCCACCAAACATTAAAAAAAAATACATATTTCATTGATTACTAGTACATAGTTCAGCTCTACTTAATATGGATGATAAATCTAGAAGGATAAATTATTTCTCAGATATTTCTCCAACATTTGAATGGATGTTACTAGATGCCCACAGCACTGCTAGTAGGACACAACAGGAGGATCGCCTTCCTGACATCTGGTTCTGCTCGCTCAGGGTAGAAAAGGTTTTGAATTCCATCCCTTTTCTGCTGCGACATTATTAACTTGTTGACTCTTGGCCGGCGGAGAGGGGAGGTGAGTAATGACTGAGTCCTCCCTAATCATAATGAGAGGAGGCTGTAATGAGATGGACAGATACCTTCCCTCCCCGCCCGGCTCCCTGTCACTTCAGATCTGTAACTCTAACCCTGTCTGATTCACGCCCCAAACAACACGTCCGTTATCTATCAAGTCCCCTGTCTCCCTCCTGGCTGTCACCTTTGACACAGTTTAGGGATAATGTTACATGTTCTAGTGGATAATCACAGAGTGCTTCATCTTTCTAAGATTGTCAGAGCTTTCTTCATCGTGTCTAACTCTGACACGCTTTTAAGATACGAGCGATATGATGCTGTTGTCCTGCAGATTGTTTTCATCTTAGGTGTACTTTGTCGCCTGTTGGGTGTGATTTTTATGTTTAGAGGGAGGCGTCCTACAGGGGTACCCTAACCCACTGTTATTACACACATGTTAATAAAAAAGTGTTGTTACACTGTTATTACACTATAATTACACTATGAGTACACTATAATTAAACAACTGTGGTTACACTTTTGTTACACTGTTGCAGAGATAGAAAGTAATGAAGCACTAATACTTTGTTACTGTACTTAAGTAGATTTTTCTGGTACCAGTACTTTTACCTTTTAACTTTCACCCCTTACATTTTTTACAACAAATATCCATACTTTCTACTCCTTACATTTAACAAAGTGTAGTCAGTCTTTTTAAACATGTGTTCTTCTACTTGAGTGAAGGATGTGTGTACTTTCGCCATCTCTGATTGTAGGGAGAAATGTTTGTTGTTTTAGATCTTGCACTGAGAGTTTTCGCAATTCCTCAAGCAACCTCCTCTGCTGGTTGTGTGCCCAGTTAGAATTCCTTGACCGAGGTGATAATCTAACTAAAGCAAAGTTAGTGTTTTCTACAAATGTTTCTAGTGTTGCCCCAGTTGAAGTCACGGTTGTTTTAAGAGAGGAAGTAGATGAGGAGGAATGACGAGAGGCTAGTTTGGTCCAACATGCTGGCACGTGGTCAACTTTACAGTTTTTTTGGCAGAAGAGGATGACTCCCTATGGGCCACAGAGAACATAAAACCAGAACCAAGTCCGCTCCAACCAGACTGCCGAGACAAAAACTCCAAAGGAATAAACTTGTAGAGGGGAACAAGATTAAAGGTAAACTGACTTAATTTCATAGGATATTAGTGTTGCTGTTTTTATATATTTAATACAGAAACAACAGTGTTTCACATGCTTTTGTCGATTTCTTTAAATACGATTTAGCCCTTTGTTAGTCTTTAAACTATATGTACAATGAAAACTATTCAAATATGAATTGATACAATAATGTTCACTATGTACATTGGAATAGTAAACATTTGATAAGATGTTATAGAATAAAGTCAAAGTTAAACTCTTTGAAGATAACACAAAGCTTATGTCATTCTTACTGGCATGAACTGTCTTGCTGTTCATCAGAAACTCTAACAGTAAACATGTGGGTAATGGAATTCATATTTCAACACTTAGACTTCAACACAGTTGAAGTGGCAGTAGTATTTTACTTAAACTAAGTAGGCATTTAAAACTGCACCAGTGAAATCATTACAAAAAACATTATCGTTCTTAAGACAAGTCGTTTGCACATAAGATTGAGTGACGCTGTGTTGTCCCAGAGGGACATATAATTCATATATGGCTACGGTGCTACATACGACCAGTTAGTACATCTTTCATTAAATAAAAATCAATTAGGGGAATTCCTAAAACGTTTTCTCAACATTGTCCGCAGCTGTTGAGTTATGTAACGTCCGCTACTTTGCAGGACTGCGTGCTGGTAGCGTCCCCCCTGTAGAGACTGTTCTCACACACGGTCTGCGGAGTGGGGCAAGAGAAAAAAGCTAGTTCCCCAGAGCCCCCTGAAACAGGCAGGCCCGCGGTCCCTCCGTCTCTTTCTGTACTAACAGTAACCAGATGGCGCCTAAACCGTGGAGAAAACGACCTGATACATATTCTCAAAATGATGCTGTCCGAATAGAAAATCCCACATGGCCCATTACTTTTTCCGTTCGTCGTGATCCTCTCTTTAGCCCTTGGTTAATCCATCAAAAGACTTTTGAGACTGTCCTGTCATGAAGATGAATGTAACCAAATTGAGTTAAATTATAACCATACTGACAAATAGCGAGTCTAGAGTCGACCTATCATCAGAACATTTAGGTTAGAGCTCGAAAACCAAGTAGGCTATAGTCTTGGCAAAAGTGATTTAAGATTTGTGGACTTCATCATTGTGCAACTTCATACCGTGCCTGCAAAACTACATCTTGTTTTTTCAAAGGGTGATTAATAACAAGAAAAAAATGCAGCCATATTTCATTTAGCAGATATGTGTCCAATTTTTCACTCTGTCCGTGATTCCTCGCAGGGTTCATCAGGAGCTAACGGAGCACTCGCGGTCCCCATGGCAACGGAACTCTCAAATCTCTCCATGTCCACCAACGCTACAGGGTGTGACTCCGAGTCGCCGTCCCTTCACCAGAACAAACTCGTCCCAACCCTCTACAGCATCATCTTCATCCTGGGATTTGTGGGGAACGTACTGGTGGTGTACGTTCTGTGCCAAAAATCTAACCGCAAAACGGTAGCGAACACCTACATCGTGAACCTGGCCCTCTCAGACCTATTCTTCCTCAGCAGTCTCCCCTTCTGGGCGGTATTTTACTCCTTCGACTACAACTGGGTGTTTGGCCGACTGATGTGCAAGCTGTGCAGCAGCTTGCTGACCCTCAATGTGTACGCCAGCATCTATTTCATCACCTGCATGAGTGTGGATCGCTACCGTGCCATTGTTTACCCCCTGCAGTCCCAGAGCAGCAGAAACCTCTGTCAAGCCCGTGTGATCAGCGGTGTGATCTGGCTGATCGCTGGCCTGTCCACCATCCCCAGCATGGTCTTCAGGGACATCCACGAAATAGAGACGCCAATGGTCACTGCTTGTGTCGCCATCTACCCACACGATAACTGGCTCCCAGGCCTGGCGCTGGCTAAAAACATCCTGGCGTTCCTGGTGCCCTTCACAGTCATCGCTAGCTGCTACTGCCGTATTGGAAGGCACCTCCTCGGGGCTCCAAGCCTGGAGAAGACCTCCAGCAACCTGGACCGGGTGATGAAGATGGTTGTGGCAGTGGTCCTTGCATTCTTCCTCTGCTGGTTCCCCTTCCACGTGTTGACGTTCCTGCATGCCATGAGCTCTCTGGGGATCCTGGAGGTGTGCTGGGCCAAACAGACCATCACCACCCTGCTGCCCTTCTCCCTCTGCCTGGGGTTCAGCAACAGCGCCATTAACCCCTTCCTGTACTGCTTCGTGGGGAACCACTTCAGAGAGCAGCTGTGTCGCGTGTACAAGGACAAGGTTCCCCGGCTGTCCCAGAAGAGAGACTCCATTAGCACTAGGCTAAGCTCCTTCTCCAGGAAGTTGAGCGATCTCAAGGACATAGGCCCGCTGGAGACTATCAGTTAGCACAGCTCCGCCTAGTGGCAGGAGGTCGGCATGACAGGGATAACCTGTCTGGATCTCAGTAGTTGTTCCCTGGGTGACCCTTGGGCCCAGCTCTCCAGAGTCTCTAACCTCCAGGCTTCCAAACACAGTCTCCATGGAGGCAGGCCAGAGGGCATGTAAACATATATTTGAATGTCAGTAAATGTCCCATGGGCCCTTTAAATGTCCCATGGGCCCTTTAAAGGGCAAAGTGCTGTTCTGTCAGAATTCGTTTTTTTGTGCTGTGGACATTCTTTGTTGATGTCTGAGAGGCAGTTGACAGTGATGAGACACTTTTAGCCTGTAAATGTGTATCGGCCAGTCTGAGTGATGCACTAAATGGATGTTTCTATTGTACATATATAACTTAATGTATGCATATATCAAATATAGCATTTTTTTTAATGTCTAAACTACAATGTTTGTATTAACTGAGATCTACATGATTTAGTATTTGTAGCCTCTGCTGTCAAATGATGTAGTTAATGTCTTGTGCAGACGTTAACCAGCGTTAACCAGCATTTTTAAGACAGGTACTCCTGCCTGCCTTTCATGGGCAGACTTTGTTGAATATTGTTTATATTGTAGAGTAGATGGCTCTACATGGTGGATCTTTAAGTAATAAAGTGTAATTTGTGTATCTTATAGTCTATCCATGTTTACATAACAGAAAGTGGAGCTTTTAAAGACCTTGGTCCTAGCTCTGTCCACAAGAGAGAAAATATGCATTAACTGACATATCTAAAGCTTTAGTGCCACCTTGTGGTTGGGTTGGGAAAGTGCAGTAAAACATCTATAACTAAAGCATTGTCATGCGATTTTTCATGTCACACTAAACTCTAAAGATTGCTTACAGGTCAACATCCGAAAAAGCAATTCATGTTTCAAACTCGTGTTCACACAGGATGTTACACAATTTCCTTCTGTTTAAGAGTCGTGGGTGCATGTTATGTTTGTTGCTGTAGATTTAGTATCAGCCAGCCTGATGGATAGTCTGTGTATCATGGAGCGATCAGCAAGAAACACACAGAGCTCCTTCTTGGGCAGGTGGGATTGGACGGCTGTTATCTGGTCAGGGACAGTGAAACTGTTCCAAACATCTACTGCCTCTGCGTTCTGTAAGTAACAGTTATGATGCTTATTTATTTGACATGATGGTCACGATCACAAACCATTTAGAAGATTCATCCCACCATGTTTACTGATGCATTTCTTTATTTATGATCGACGGTTTTCCACCATAAGACGCAATCCTCGTGTCTCCACCTGTAGAGTCGACCGAAACAGACTCTGTTTCTGGACAGTTGAGTCAGAAGATACAACAATCAATCCTTTTCGCAAAATCAATTCAATTGAACCAGATTGACACCTTCATACTTACCAAAACATAACAACATAACTCCATGAATTTAATGGATTATATTTATGCCAGATAGAGTCTGAGTTATTTTGGAAATTACTGTTTCAGGCATCTCCTGCAGAATCTCCACGATATTTCTGGAAAGTGAAGAATGTGCTGTCCGCTTATAAGAATCCAGACGAGGGCTTGGAGATCCCTCTACTGGACCCTGTGGAAAAAACAATGGCCACAAAACCGCCAATGGAAAGGATTCGCTCATGTGAAAACAGGGCTTTTGAAAGTCATCTTGAATTCTTCACAGCTCATTCCACATTAATTTGATCCCTGTCAATGCTTGTCATGACTATGAAACAAAAAATAAGAATTCTGTGTCACATATTATTTGCATTTTAACATTTGTTTATTAAAAGTCAAACCTTGTTTTGAATATGAACTTTCCACATCCAATATATTAACTTTTTCTATTTACAACAACATCCTCTGTTACAGTCACAGAAACACATGCCTTCAGGGTCACAGTCGAGAGTAGAAAATACGATCAAGTGTTGTTGGTGTTTAATATCACCAGTGTACACAGATAGTAGTGTTGGTGTTTCATATCACCAGTCTACACAGATCGTGGCAATCACACCATGGATGTCTTCCACTCCTTGCTATCAAACTATGACTGTATCAACAGAAACAACTCCAGGGAGGGTGACTGGTTTCCTTTGAAGGGATAATATATTTGTAATAATTAGTTTACCCAAAATATGTTATATACCATATAGCCTATGTTTCATATTATTCATTTTGCAATACAACCAAATGAGAGTTTAAGTAAACAATGATAAGATTGTACAGAATGAAACTTCTGATGACTCAAGCTGTATTCAAGTGATTATTAGAATACAGTTGGTTCAGACTCCCGCTGCAGAATCACCCCATGCTTTTGGTTCGACCTATTCCACAGTGCTAAATTTATCATTTATATATGAAAGGTCTGGAAAATAATGCCAGCACAAACATCTTACAAACACAGTTATCCAAGATACCAACTAAAAGCTTCCCACGTGATGGCGATGGGTGGGAGTGAGTGAGAGGGGTTTGGATCAAAACAAACTTGATGTTTCCCACACATCTAGGTTGCATTCTGGGAAAAAAATAAATACAAATAAAAGTACTATTTTAGTTTTGGCTGGGTGCCATCGTGTGGACGATCTCTTGGTGAATTCTCAACACACCAGGACAACAGGATAAAACTGAAGAGGGTGAATTATCCAGGTGGACTGGAAGCAAAGTAAAAAATAATTTTTGAACTCGAAGCGGCTACTTCAACAATCTATTTCAAAGTTCCAAACATCAGCCCACATCAGCCATAACTATACACGTGTTTCCAAAACGACACAGAATGAAATATGTTCATTGCCACCACACTAAGCCAGCGTAAACAATGTTTTTAAACATGATACGTTAAATTAATTTCACCATATTTGTGTCTAATCCCACTCCCTTTATGATATCAATATCCTATTTGATATGTGAAAGTTTTTTTTTTTTTTTTTTTACGTCCACAGAGCGGCTTGTGTAAATATTGTGCATTTTCCACAAGTTCACTACCTCCTGTTCCAGTACCTTGCTATCCACTGTCCTGTAGCTCCTGTGTGGATAGCCCAGAGGAAGCAGCAATTACAGAGCTTTTCACTTAGTTCCCTTCCCCCCCACTGTGACTTCATGGACCATCTCATTCTTCCGTTAGCGGGCCCGCTCTCTGCACCGGCGAGTCATCGGCTCGTTATAGGAGACGGAAGGTTCGACAAACGTAACACTTGTGAATCACAACATGATGAGGTATTTGCAGTGTTGACACCATGGATAAGCACTTTTTCTAGGACGTCTGCCCCTACTTTACCTTCTTGAGGACTCGTCTAGTACGCAACTCGTAAAAACAATAACACTGTCTCGTGGTTTATAAGGACGGTGAGAAGCAGAAAGGCACAAGCTCCATCCATAATACACCCAGATAATAATACACTAATTACATTAAGCAATTAGTAAAAAAGTAAACTATTACTGTACAGGTTTCAGCATGAGAGCTTTTTCCTGTTGCACGGCGTAACTCGTAACTCCACTGTTCAATTCTATTGACAGGATTGACAATTACGTAATAATCTGTAACATCACATTATCAAGTTGAGCACTTGTTTTCGCTAAAGCACTTGCTATGTACAATATCTTGTGTCTTAACCGGCACTGTCAATTTCTTTAGTCATAGAAGAAGACAACAGCTTTCATTCACAACCATTTGTCAAGATTGGAAAGAGATATGTACTGTATAAATCAAGCTAACAATTTACTATGTTGTACGTATAGTATGTGTTCAGATGAACTGTATGGTAATTAAATTGATAAGGTCTGCCGTCTTCAGTCTAGCATATTTAACAACTTACAAAGTAGATCAAATTACATAGGCTAGCTACGTCACTCCAACAAAAAACAGTTTAGAGTTCAAACTCCTTTTTTTTTTCCCTTTTCTTTTTTTTTAAAGAAACGTAATATTGGAACACGTGAAACGAATTACCATCATTTGTCACATTTAAAGGCAGTTGTCTTTTTTGATATTCTTTGTCATCATCCTAGAAAAAACGGTACAACAAATCATCGCGCGTCTAAAAACAGACTGTCTTTGGTGAGGGAGAACCGCGGGCAGCAGGCTAGCGAAGTGTCACTGTCACCTCCTCCCCGTCTCACTCTGCCTCATGAAGTGAATGTTGTTGGCACTGTCAGCCAGCTCCGGATACTGCTCCACCGGCAGGACCAAGTATCCGTCGTAGCCGGGCACCTGCCCTGAGGAGATCAGCTGCTGCCTCTCCTCCTCCGTCCAAGGCCTGGAGCCTGCCTCTCCCTCCTCCACCCTCCGGCGCTCGCTGGCCCAGGCGTGCTCCACCGCCCTCTGCCTCGCGCCCTCCAGCACGTGGGCCCTCTCCTCCTGCTCCGTGGCCCCGTAGCGGATGCTGAAGCAGAGCGCCCCGTGGAGCATCTGGATGTCTGCGAAGCGCCGCGTCCTCCCGCCCACCACCGTGGTCATCTGCGACACGGTGAGGTTCACGCCGTTCTCCAGCACGCGGCCCGCCCCTCCGTGACCCACCACCCCCAGGTCCTCCTCCAGGAGTCCCGGCTTCACAAAGTAGTGCGTGTCCAGGCCGTCCACGGTGAAGTGCAGCCCCGACAGGTACACCGACCGGTGGAGCACGGCCGCCAGTCGCCGGCTGTCCTCGCTCGCCACGCCGATGATCTCCGTGGTGACGACGTCGTCCCGGATGGCGAACTTCACGCCCTTTCCAAAGATGGAGGAGATGGCGGAGAAGCGGGGCCTCCGGCCGGGCCCCGGCCCCGGCCCTCTGCTCACCCGGCCCATCGGGAGCCGGTCCAGGGAGATGAAGTTCCTCAGGTGCTTCTGGAGCTCACACTGAACCCCCAGGTGAACCTGCCACACACAGGACGTTCAGGTACTCGTAGCAATGCTACTACCATGCTAGTGTTACCTGTTAGCCGTCTCATTAGTACATTCTGAAGCCGTACTAAAGCGTTTGTCGCATAGTTTTTGTCCATGGGAAAATATTCAATTAGAATGTTCGAAATCGCATATGTGCGACGTTACGCTGTGAGACCCGCATTCGAAGGATCACATTTGTGCAACGCTACTCCTTAACGGGTTCATGATTGAGCAAACTGGGTATTTTTTTATCTGTATATGTATACACACATTTATATAAAAATGTGTTCATGCTTTGGTGGACAGTTTTTAAGTGAAGTGTGACAGGAAAGGAAAGGAGACGGAAAGAGAGAGAGGGGGGGAAGACATGCAGTAAAGGGCCCAGGCCGGAATCAAACCTAGGTCGCTGCGATAAGGCTTCAGCCTACATGGAACGCACACTTAACAAACTCAACTAACTTTGACTTTAGTCTCCCAGTGACCTTTCCGGAAGCTTCTCACCTTGCTGGGGTCCCAGTCCTGAGTCTTGGTCTGGGTCTTCATCATCTCGTAAGTCTGCTCCATGCTCTCCACATCCGGCTTGGGGTACCCAGGAACCACGTTGTGCAGCTGGAACCCAAACAGCTGCAGCCAGCTGCTGATATCTGGGAGCAGCAGAGACAAAACACGTGAACAAAACACGCTTTCCGTTTCTCCTTAAGATAACAACCGGGTAAACGGCAGGCTTCTACCGAACGCCAGGCCAGGGGCGGGAATCTGTGTTTACCTGTGGTGAACTTCCTGACGTCCTGTAGCTCTCCGACGGGGTAGTTGTTCTTGAAGGAGTACAGGTTGAAAGGTTTAGGACGGGAGCTCAGCTCGCTCCACAGGTTGTGGTTGGGGGTGGTCCACCTCCCTGCCACCACATCGTAATCCCTCCTCCCCAGGTGCACCAGGCGGGTCAGGGGGTCGTACAGCCCCCCCTGGAAGCCCACCACCAGCTGGAAGGACGGGTTGGAGTCCAGGTAGACGTCCCCGTACGGGGTGTAGCGCATCTCCTTGACGATGTGTCCCCTGCTGCTGAACACGGCCAGCGGTGTGCCCGAGTTGTCGCACGCCACGTAGAACTCCTCGCCGCTGCTCAGCTCCATGGCGATGAGGTGTCCCTGCAGGTCGTAGTAGAGGGAGGAGATGCCGGCGCTGGAGTGGTTGTACATGTGGGTCACCCTGGTGGGCTTGGTCAGGTCGGCGTAGAAGAACTGAAGCTGCTGTCCGTCGCTGCTTCTGCTGGCTACTCTCCTTCCCAGCCCGTCGTAGCGGTAGTAAACCGTCCTCTCAGACACCTTGTCGAAGGCCTTGACCAGGAGGCCGTTGGAGTTGTAGTCAAACGCCACGTTCCCTCGCTGGCGGAGGAAGCCGTCCTCGTCCATCTTGTACATGATCTCTCCCAGCCTCGTGATGCGATCTCGGAGGTCGTAGCGCAGCGGAGTCAGTCGGGCGCTGTTACCGTGACTCAGCAAGTTGATGTTGCCGTTCAGGTCGTAGCTGTAGCGCCACTGGGCTCGGTCGTTCACCGCCACGGCCTGCAGCTGGCTGTCAGCGTCGTACTCGTAGGAGTAGCGCGTGATGTTGTTGTCCACGCCGATCCTGATGTCACACACGGTGATGCGTCCTGAGCTGTCGTACTGCAGGGTCATCCAGTAGGCAATGGCCTTCATGATCTCGTACTGCACCTCGATCACCTGCCCGTTGGCGTTAAATATCTTGGTGTGCTTCATGATGTGCGTGGTGATGACCTGATTGAGGTCGTAGTTGATGACGCTGAACTTGCCGAACTGCTCGATCCTCCCAGATACGTCCACGTAGCGGTACAGGTCGATGGGGAGAGGGGTTTCGTTGATCATGGCTTGCATGCTGGTGACCCGGAAGTTGTTGTAGCTGTAGTCAAACCTGGCATTAACAAGACTCTCCACGTTAAACCTGTAGATCTGTCTCCCCACCAGAGGACCTGGGAGGACAAGAAGAAATGAGTCATATTCAGATTTAAGAAGACATTTTGAAAAGGAGATTTTAAAGTTTATTTATTTTTTTACGTTTATTTAAAGTTGAATGTTGGAAGTTTCTTTCCTTTGTCAAAAAACCCCCAGAGCCATTGTGTAGAGGTTTGAGAGTGCTAAAACTACCCTGAAATCTCAAAGGATCTTTGTAAAACCCACTTTAAAAACAGTGAATAACTACTTGTATGAAAAATTGAATGAATTGAATAATTTTTAACATTTTAATGACTTCTGTCCTTCTGGTATTGAGGTCCTTGTATGACATTATGTGACTGCAAATAACTGTCAAAGCGGCTGCCCTTCCAAGCTTGAAATTGCAGAGGAGTGATACATTCAAACCACCCGAATGGCAGTTAATTACCATGGGCTTATTCATACCCTGTCAGTTTTGTTAAGGCCTACAACAGCATCCAGTGTAACCTCGTTCTAGCTATGGACGTCTGAGTAGACTGTGTGACACACGGGAGGAAGGCTTGCCATAAGGTTTTCCACTTCAAAGTTTGGGAAATAGGTTTGCAAAGGGTCGGAAAGTTTCCGGTAATTTCCGGAAAGTTTCCACTGGAATTTTGGCTCTGGAATTTTTAAGAAAAATGAATGAATATTCCCGGAATTTTGCAACCCTAGTGGGAAACACTGAAAGTGTCCAGGAAACGAGGAACATTTTCACTGACGGGTCGCATCAGTAACAGCGAGACAGCCGTCAGAGACAGACTCCATGTCAATCATCTGCAGGGCGTCTCAACAGCAGCCCTCTCTGTATTCATCTTCAAACCAGATCAATCCAGTCAGGCTATAAAACACCCTGAAAGACCTCCGTCTCTCCCTGCTCTATCATCGCTTTCCCGCACTCTTCCCTGATTGCTTATTTCAGGTTAAAATCAGAGGTATTGTTGCCCTGTCGGAGGCCGCAAGCAGAGCTTGCCCTGGAACACGGTTAGGTACAGCTTCACCATGGATCCCCTCAGCGGGTGCTGGAGGTGGAGCGGAGCAGGGGGGGAGGCCAGCCCTGGGGGGAAGAAGGACCCCCAACAGAGACACATGCATATCTGTCAATAGACAGAATCAAACTCTGGGACACTGGGAAAAATTGCTCATCACTGCACAGCTGCGCAGCCAATCTCCATCTCCTCACAATGGGGCTGATTTGGGGCGCTTTATAGTCGGAGGAATATTGGCTTTGTGGGGATTTAAAATCCCTGCTGAGTTGAGAACCAAAGCTTGCTGATAATCCATGGATTTGGCTCCCAAGATAGGACTCAACTCTATTGTATATAGACACTGATGATTCTATGACTAATGATAGAATTACTTCATGTCTTAATATATGGCTTTTATCCTCATTGACTGCTTACTCGTTTTATTAGTTGAATAAATCCACCATAAGACAATAAGTCCATTTATTACCTATCATCCATTTACCTCAAAGACTGCATATGATCCTATTGTGTTTGAGTGAGGATCACATAAAAACTATGAATGTGTCACCATATGGATGCAACTGGATATCCCTTAGTCATTCACTATAACCATTACCTAGTAGAATACTGTAAGGCTGCAGTACCTGTCTGTCTGTACCTGTCTGTCTGCAGCTGTGAGGCAGAAGTACCTGTCTGTCTGTACCTGTCTGTCTGCAGCTGTGAGGCAGAAGTACCTGTCTGTCTGTACCCGTCTGTCTGCAGCTGTGAGGCAGAAGTACCTGTCTGTCTGTACCTGTCTGTCTGCAGCTGTGAGGCAGAAGTACCTGTCTGTCTGCAGCTGTGAGGCAGAAGTACCTGTCTGTCTGTACCCGTCTGTCTGCAGCTGTGAGGCAGAAGTACCTGTCTGTCTGTAGCGGATGGTACAGGTGAAGCCCTGGTTGGTGAGGTGGATGGTCTTCACCCCGCCGGAGGTCTCCTCGTAGGTGAAGGTCACCAGGGTGGTGTCGTACAGGATCTCCCCAAGCCGAGCCTGCCGGTTGTAGCGGTACAGAACACGCCGGCCGGTGCCCAGGTGGAGGGTCTGGGCGAGGCGGCCATCATGGCTGTAGTCCTGCAGCACGGAGGCTGAGCGGCTGTCCGGGGGGGTGTAGGTATTCCTGTAGTAGCCCACAGACAGCGTGGTCTGCAGGCTGTGGCGCACCATGCTGGGCATGGTCACTGACATCAGGTAGTCTGTGTGGTCGTACTCAAAGGTGTACCTGCGCTGGCTGTGCAGCTGTAGCATGACGGACTGCGGGACAGACAGGGAGGGAGGGAGGGAGGGAGGGAGGGAGGGAGGGAGGGAGGGAGGGAGGGAGGGAGGGAGGGAGGGAGGGAGGGAGGGAGGGAGGGAGGAGAAAGACAGGCAGGAAGGCAGACAGACAGGGAGGCAGACAGAGAGGCAGACAGACAGACAGGCAAGCAGGCAGACAGGCAGGCAGGCAGGGAAACAGACAGGCAAGGACAGAGAAGAACAGAGAAGAACAAACAGAAATAATTTATCCTCAGAGCAGATTTACCACCTATTTGGGATTAACCATCCGCCACCTCCTGAATCGTTAACTTTTCCAACGTTCACCCAATCACAACGAGCCTCACCTTCTCCAGGAACGTGTAGGTCCAGATCTTTCCGTTAGTCCAGGTCCTGGACACCACCCGTCCATTCTCGTACTCCAGCTTCTCCGACCAGTTGCCCCTCTGGATGCTAGTGACCAGCCCCTCGGAGGAGTAGGACACGTTCACCTCGTTGTACTTGCTGCTGGGGGACCAGACCACAGGACGGCCCATCCTGTCGTACAGGATCCTCAGGGTGAACTTCCTGTGGTCGTCGTAGATCTTCCCCACCCGCGTGACCTGGTTGAAGTCTATGGAGAGCACGTTCCTGTTGTGGGCCTGGGGACACAGAGAGACACACACAGTGAGACAGACAGACAGACAGACAGTGAGAGACACAGAGAGATACACACAGTGAGACAGACAGACAGACAGTGAGAGACACAGAGAGAGACACACAGTGAGACAGACAGACAGACAGACAGACAGTGAGAGACACACAGTGAGACAGACAGACAGTGAGAGACACAGAGAGAGACACACACAGTGAGACAGACAGACAGTGAGAGACACAGAGAGAGGCACACACAGTGAGACAGACAGCCAGTGAGAGACACAGAGAGACACACACAGTGAGACAGACAGCCAGTGAGAGACACAGAGAGGAACAAAGTTGTGACGCAGTTCAACCACCAATTTAATCCCAACTGTTGATGGCTCCTCTATTAAACAGAACATGGAAGCTGTTAAATGTCCCCAGTTGATGTACTGCTGGTGTTTTATTTCAAAAACAAGCCCATGATGTCACCGTGACATGGTTAATGGCAGCAAAGTGGCTGAGGAATCATCAGGATATAAATATCTGCTCCGACAGGCGATAATGACAGGAGATAATGTACCCTCTCTGTCTCAGTACAAATGTACCCTCTCTGCTTTTAATTCATGTCGGTTCAAATTGTTCGGAGGAAGGTGTCGAACACTTAGCACCCTCACCTCATTTGTTTTTCTGTGACAGTTGTCACATTTAAATGTGCTTCCACAGGAAATGCGGTTTGGGTGTGAGAAAACTGAACTTGACCAAAATAAATTCACAGTTAAAAAGGCTGCACTTATAACAGTGAAAGTGTGAAATCATTTTTTTAACTGTGAGTGGAATGGACGTTTATTTTTATTTTTTATTGCTGTAATTATCGCTAATGCACACAGTGACTCACAGCAGACAGCACTTTGTAGTGACTCCCACTTAGACCAAAAGGTATTGTGTTAGCGTGCTAGCTTTTGCTAGGGTGTGGTAGACTGTGTTAGCTTTTGCTAGCATTTAGTAGCCTGTGTTAGCATGTGTTAGCTTGTGTTAGCATGTGTTAGCATGTGTTAGCATGTGTTAGCATTTGGTAGCCTGTGTTAGCATTTGGTAGCCTGTGTTAGCACGCGTCCAGGCTTTGGCCTACCCTCAGCCGGCGCTCGTAGGCCGTGTAGTTGGCCCGAGCCGTGTCCCTCCTCTGCCTCCACTCGATGAGGCTGTGGCTGTGCTCTCCCGGCAGCGAGATATTGCACTTCCCCACCGTGGGGCTGACCACGCCAGACGAGATGTGCGGCTCGGTGCTCAGCGTCACCTCCATGCCGCTGGCGAAGGTCACCCACAGGGACCCGTCCGAGCTCACCCGGTAGGTGTTCTGGGCATGTTCTGAACGAGGGAGGAAGTACAAACGGGAGAACAAACATGAAAGCAGAACACGCTGCATCAAACAGGGGCCTTCTGAACAAATCTGTAAACACTGTAATCAGTCCAGGACAAATATGGCCTTGACTGTATTGTAAATGCATTATAGATGCATAGGAGTTATGAGGAAATATTCAGTGCTGTATATGTGAAAGCGGGATTTATATGTATGAATAGGATATATTGTACACAAGAACTGCTTAAACTAAAGTAATGCTAACTCCTAAATATGTTGAAGTACATTTCTCAATGTACTTCAACTCAATGTGTGTCAAACTGAATTCTGTGGTCTGGAAATCTCAAGGGGAAGTATATGTTTGCTCTCTGTGAATAAGATAGCAGACAACTTTATTAATCCCCAGGTGGAGAAAAATTTTGTTACCGATAGACAGGCAAAACAATACAAAAAATATATATAATACACATGATACAATATAAACAATATGAACATTCAAACAATATAAACATACAAAAACAACAATGTAAACAATAAAACAGGCAATGTACATGCAGTGACCAAGTACATTCTCAATGTAAAATAGATACATAAAAACAAGCAACAGCAGCAATAAAAATGATGAACCAAACATAAAATAAAACAATAAAAAAAGAAATGCTGTTCTGAAGTGAAGGGGGAAGGAATAGAGTGGCAGTTATGGGCTGAATTCTAGAAGTTTCTAAATCTAAACAGCTTTTCCTCTCTGCCTCTCGGCGGTAACATTCTGGTTGAAACTCATGATGTGACATCGTGAATGAAGGCGGATGTGCAGCTGTCAGAGGGACAGTTTCACTGTTTTCACCAGCTGTAGCGCTGACATCTACCATGCATGAAGAAAACTGAACCCAACGACAAACTTCAGACTATTCAGAGGTTTATTCATGTTAAATAATTCTCAGACAGCGTTCCCTAAAACGAAAATGTTTGTGTCCTCTATGTGAGACCAGGGCAGTGATGTGCCACAGCCACATAACGAACCATCGTTGCGTTTACCCAATTTTACCCAATACAAAAACAAATACAAATAATTTTCTTTTAACCTTTGCAATGTGGGGGGTCTGAGACAGCCCAACGGTTAAAAGAAAATACTTCACTTTGTTTTTGTATGAGGTAAATTTGTCGCAATACGACGGTGGGTCACAATGACTGATGGGTCAGAATGACCCGAAGATAACACAAGGGTTAAAAACCCTACTAATAACATCTTTAACTTTATCGCTTCCTGTTTACAGGAATACTTGATGGTATTTCTCAGTTACTGTTCATACTTTGGTCTGCCTCATTATTACTCAAATGTGTTCTAACTGTTGCTGAGGAACTGTAATAAAAAAAAAACACAGTCAAGAACCGTAATTAATGACTGGGCTCACCGAGACAAAAACAGACTTTCTTTTAATGGAATAATCTGATGACATTATATGAAATATGGAAGGTCCCTGATGAAAGCAGGCTATGACCTCATGTCATGTTTAGCGCCAGATGCTTTGCCTTGCCAGGTGATCTCTAGTCAGAGGTGAGGGCAGGGGCACATCTAGACATTCACACCTGGGGGGGGCGAGGGGGCCTGGGGGGGCGAGGGGGCCTGGAGGGCCGGTGTGACCCTATGCAACCATAAACCATAAATATAACATTGTAGTTTAAATAATTCCAATAAAATGTAATGAAATGCACTATAATGTCTATAGCATATAATAGCTAGCGGGTCATCTGAAATAACTTTGACTTTCATTCTTTATTTTCTCCCTGGTAGCTGACTAACCAAGCCCATGAGGTGTCTGTCACCATGAAGACGTTTGAGGACAGTTTACAGTCAGGAGATATAAACCAACCAGACCACAGACCAGGTACTAGAAACACTCATCTGACCCGTGATGGCAGAAACAGCTCCCTAACTGGCAGGGCTCTGAGCAGTCCATTGCGGGACATGATACTGACTCATCCTGATGTGGATTGATGTTCAGCAACTTACTGCTACCTTGACGTAGCGTGTAGATGGTGCTAGAGGCAGAGAAGTTGGTGGCAGTGATGAACCTCTCCTGGTTGGACGTGTCTGCCTCCACCCTCACAGACCTCTCCATGCTCCCCTGAAAGCTGCTGACCTCACCCGTTGGCAAGGTGACATTGATGAGGTGACCGTCCAAGTTGTACCTGGGGAACAACACACACACACACATGGTCACACACACACACACACACACACGGTCACACACACACACACACGGTCACACACACACACACGGTCACACCCACACACACACACACGGTCACACACACACACACAGCGTGATCCCACCCTTGGTCTACTTCAGAGACACCTGGTGAGTTAAGGCTGCAGAGTGGTCGGAAAAAAATGATCAAACTGAGATATCCTAAAGCCTGTGGATTTGAAGGTCTTCCTGTGTTTCCACAGCCTGACCACTGGGGGGCACTGTGACGAAGGGGCTGAGGCAGACATGAGAGTGGTGACCTCCATCAGCAGTACTGCAGCAGGACACTGAGGACAGCCTTAAAATGGGGTTGGAGTGGATGTACGCTTTTTCCTGCGGTCGCACAATGAA
>CM042858.1:13363980-13381480 GCA_023658055.1 Thaleichthys pacificus
GGGAGATGGGATAGGAGGGGGAGATGGGGGGGGGAGGGGGGAGAGGAGGGAGAGGAAGGAGAGGAGGGAGATGGGGGGAGAGGAGGGAGAGGAGGGAGAGGGAGAGGAGAGAGATGGGATAGGAGGGGGAGATGGAGGGGGGGGGGGGGTCTTTACCATGGTGGTTCTCCAGGAGTATATAAACGCTCTGCTCTCATTTCCACTTTACCAGATGACTGCCTCTAAGAAGGAATTCTAAACCACTGCCTTCAAAGTATTGCTCTTCTCTCTTTGAAAACACAGACAAAGAACGCTATCATGTTCGTGGTAAAATACAGACCATATTCAGCACCACTTTACCACTTTAGAAAGTGGAGAAGGTGTTTAAGAGTACAACATGGTTCTCGAACAAAAGTCTGTGATTATCCTGACACTGGAGCCTACAGCCACCCAGTCCAAACTTCAATCAACACACACACACACACTCTCTCTCTTTCTCTGTCTCACAAACACACATTCTCTATCTCATACACACACACTCACACACACACTCTCTCTTTCTCTGTCTCACAAACACACATTCTCTACACTCATACACACACACTCACACACTCTCTCTCAAGCACACATACACACACACACCAACCACACATTCTCTCCATCTCTCTCTTACACACAGCAGTGCCTCTCAATCAGTCCCCCCTCCCTCCCTCCCCTCCCCTCCCTCCCCCTCTCCAGTCCCTGGTGGCCGACAGCAGACTTCACTCTAAAGAGGATGTCAATAAACCTGTCACCCAGCGTCCCAAATTAGCTTTGAATTTCAGAGCGACTGATGATTAGCTACTCCATTTCCACCTAGGCCCTTTTCAAAAGCAGGAAAAAAAAAAAAACTTCACGCGCCCCTCTGGCTGCCTAGAGAAGCTTTCACTTTGCATTTGAAATAAGTCTTTTTGTGACTGAATGGCTGGCTAATTAACAGCACTACACCCTTTTCTCTAAGAGCTGAGACATGTCATAAATAATACATATTTAATGTCTTGTCATTTTGTGCTCAGAGAGGCTTGGCTAATGAATTTGAACAGATGATTTATTCCTGCATTTGCTAACCCATCCAGGGGACCTCTGTTCCTGTTCACTTCCTGATCCTCGCTTTCTTCTGTCAAAACAGGACGGACACATGTCGATGTGGTCGGTGACAGGGCTCACCTGACCCCCTGCTGGGCTTATTTACTGCAGAAGTACGACCAAGATGACACACACACACCATCATTATTAATGGCGCAAACGCTATTTCAGGACGGGGTTGTTGAAAGGACACTTGAGGTGGTCTTAGTCAGGTCACGACACAGTATCATCACTGTGTGTGGTGCTGTGAACCTCAGGTCACGACACAGTATCATCACTGTGTGTGGTGCTGTGAACCTCAGGTCACGACACAGTATCATCACTGTGTGTGGTGCTGTGAACCTCAGGTCACGACACAGTATCATCACTGTGTGTGGTGCTGTGAACCTCAGGTCACGACACAGTATCATCACTGTGTGTGGTGCTGTGAACCTCAGGTCCCGACACAGTATCATCACTGTGTGTGGTGCTGTGAACCTCAGGTCACGACACAGTATCATCACTGTGTGTGGTGCTGTGATGACACAGTATCATCACTGTGTGTGGTGCTGTGAACCTCAGGTCATGACACAGTATCATCACTGTGTGTGGTGCTGTGAACCTCAGGTCACGACACAGTCTGAGGCTGGGATCTGGACAGGACAGTTCCTGCAGTCCCTGAGATTCTACACCTCTCCTGTGTGGGTGTGTGTGTGGCACAGGCCACAGGCCTGCCCCAGCTCCATCTCTGTGTGCTGTACCCAGGGTGGGGAGGGGCGGGGTGGAGGGGGGGCAGCATCTGGGACTAACAACCGGGCCTTTGCCCCCAAAGGACCCTGGGAGCCAGACTCACTCAGCCCAGCGAACACAGCCAATCATAGCGTCCTCTGGGGCGTCTCTCGGCAACACGGCGCTTAGTGGGAGGAAGTGGATAATGATCTCAGATAATGTGGCCAAATGTGCCAAATGATTCCCCTCTTCTCCAGGCTAGCTGGGGGCATGATCTGAGGGAAACCACCAGTGTTGTGAGGAGACTGAGAACTCTCATCTACATAATCACCCTGCCGCTCCACTCCTACACCCCTCTGGAGGAGGACGGGAGGGGGAGGGGGGAGGTGGGGGAAGGGGGAGGGGGGAGGTGGGAGATGGAAGTTGTGTTGGGGGGGGGGGGGGGATCTAATGACGAAGAGGAGCGAAACTATAACCGGCAACATCACCTACTATGACTATTACCATCATGACTATTACGTGTTGTGTTCGTGTAGCTTTATGTACAGCTGTGTACAGAAGGGGAGGCTCTGGGAGAACACTTCCATGACAGTCACCAGGGCTGCGTGGAGACACATTTAGACAGCACAGAGGAGAGCTTGTAGCCTGGTTAGGCTGTGTGGCTCTCAGCCCTGGTGACCTTCAACACAGTGCAGCTCTGGTGGAGAGAGATGAAAGAGAGAGAGGTGAGAGGAGAGAGAGAGAGGTGAGAGGAGAGAGGGAAAGAGAGAGAGAGCCATGAGAGACAAGAGAGAAGACATCTGGAGAACGGATTTAGCTCACTGGACGAATCACATCTCACAGACTCAGAACCCTCACTGACCTCCTCTGACTGGGGGAAGGAGAGGGAGGGAGAGAGAAAGAGAGAACAGGATAAATAAACAGGGAGAGATAGAAAGTATAAAGATAATTAAAGGTAGAGTAAGCAAAATATAAAAAGGGGGGGGGGGGGCAGGGGTAGGAGTGTGTGTGAGGGGTTGTAAAGAGCATTCTGAGCTCTAATGAGGCTGGCAGATTCCTGGGCGATCGATGCTCAGCGCAGGTTTTCCACGGCTGCCTTGAGAAGATGGCCCTCAGACACAGAAACATCCCACTCATTTCCTCTGGAGATAATAGGACCATTCCTCTGGAGGGGGCTGAGAGGGGGAGAAATATCTCTGTTGAGTGGCGAGGGAGGGAGAGAGAGGGGGAGGACTGATGTAGAGAGAGAGAGAGGGGGAGGACTGATGTAGGGAGAGAGAGAGGGGGAGGACTGATGTAGGGAGAGAGAGAGGGAGGACTGATGTAGGGAGAGAGAGAGGGGGAGGACTGATGTAGGGAGAGAGAGAGGGGAGGACTGATGTAGGGAGAGAGAGAGAGGGAGGACTGATGTAGGGAGAGAGAGAGGGGGAGGACTGATGTAGGGAGAGAGAGGGGGAGGACTGATGTAGAGAGAGAGAGGGGGAGGACTGGGAGGGATGTGCTGATCTGATTCTCGCTCCTGGTCTGGGCCTCCAGTAGAGGATCCTGAGCACCCCTGGTGGTGAGGAGGGAACAGGACAGGCTGGCCTGGTATCTTCTCACCAATCACAGAACCGGGTTCCATATAACACTGTCCAATGGTGTGATTTATCAATGACCTTTTTTAATACCTTCATTCTCACATCTCACACTGGCTCGGGATCACACACAAACACACACGCTGCACACACACATAAAACACACACACATACACACATAAGCACACCGATCAGAAAGGGAACATGGAGGATCATTCAGTTTTGGTTCTCGTCTTTCATGTCTGAGTTGTTCTGTCCTTGGGCCACCTGATACTATATAGTGTGTGTGTCTGTGTGTGTGTGTGCTTGTGTATGTGTCCATCTAGTAATGTCCTAGTATCAGAGCTAGTTGTTGTCTCGTGGCAGCTCATTACCTCGTATCCGACAGCCTGGTGATGCCCCCTGCCCCCCCCCATCATCTGCTGTCCTACTGATAACAGCACATCACCAGACCCCCTGACAGGCCCTCAGGGACCCTGCATACCCCCGCCCCCCCAAACCCCCCGGCCCCCCAAACCCCCCGGCCCCCCAAACCCAGCCTCTCCTACTCCCTTACAACACTTGTTCCGCAAATCACTTCCCTGACAATGATCGGTGTTCCACAGCTATCGTCGGCAGAGTTGTTTGTTTGTGAAAATGTGAAATCAAGCTGCCTGATTAGAAAGAGAACTTTTGATTGGCTTGCTGTGTGAGAGAGAGAGAGAGAGAGAGAGAGAGAGAGAGAGAGAGAGACATAGAGAGAGAGAGACAGAGAGAGAGACAGAGAGAGAGAGAGAGAGAGAGAGGAGAGAGAGAGAGAGAGAGAGTGTGGGTGTGTGTTGGGTGTGTGTGTGTTGGTAGTGTGTGTGTGTGTGTTGTGTGTGACTAAACAGGTTTGGGAATTTTTCAGTTCAAATGTTGTCTGCTGGTGTATGAAGGCGTGCAGAAGCTTGTGATGAGCGTGTGCTGATGAAGTCAGAGAAGGGTTCACCATATTTACTAGTAGCCGGTTTAATCATTAGACCACAACATCTGACACTTGGTGGTCGAATAAATGGTTTTGTCAAATGGGCTGGTTACAGAGTGCTTTATATACACTGGAGAACGCATACAAAGATATTGTCCATAAAATATTTCCTTACTGGGCACAGCATGTGGTCAGCATATTCCTATTCCTGATTGTCACACCTGACAATATGGTAACTGATCAACCTCTTGCAGGTCTACTGTATACTTGCTGTTTCCTGTCTGTCTAGAGGCTTCAGGTTATATATGGATCTTGTGTGAAGTTCAGCAAGTGTGGCCTTAACTCCACCCCTACCAGTGCTGCCCCTCACCCCGGACAGAGCGCGCCCCTACCGTAACTCCACCCCTACCAGTGCTGCCCCTCACCCCTGACAGAGCGCTCCCCTACCTTAACTCCACCCCTACCAGTGCTGCCCCTCACCCCGGACAGAGCGCTCCCCTACCTTAACTCCACCCCTACCAGTGCTGCCCCTCACCCCGGACAGAGCGCTCCCTTACCTGAGTTTCTCGCTGCTGCCACTGCTGCTGCCACAGGTCCGTACGCCGTCGCTGGAAAACCTGCCGACACACACAGAGAGCACAGGTGATTCTGTGGACTCACACACACACACACACACACACACACACACACACACACACACACACACACACACACACACACACACACACACACACCACACACACCACACACACACAGGGGTTGAGGGGGGTGAGGCTGGAGTTCCTCTCCCACACGTTGGGTCTTCCCTCGCCCCAATGATCAGCCCCGCCCCACTACTGTGCGGGCCGGGGCCCAGAGCAGCCGCTCATGCAGGGACCCAGACATCAGTTACCCACATGAGGTCAAGAGGACGCCAGGAGACGCAGGCTAGCGCGTCCATCGGCCCGTTCCTCCTGCCTCCTAATTGAGTTAGCAGCTCCACTGTGTGGAGCGTGTTGGGGGTCAGGGTGAGGGGTTTGGGGGTGCAGGACTCTCTCTCTCTCCCTCTAATCTCTTATCTCTCTCTTTCCCGCTCTCCATCTCCCTCTATCTCTCTCTCTCCTTGTTAATCACAACCCCAGATGATCTCCACAGGACAGCTTTGTTCAGGGGGAAAATTCAATCTCCAAATTCCTCCCAGTAAGATCCGGCCTTGATCTTTTAAGCTGAAATTGGTGTGTGCGTCTATGGTGGTAGTGTGTGTTGTGTGTGGTGCAGTGTGTGCTGTGTGTTTGTGGTGTTAGTGTGTGTGTGGTGGTAGTGTGTGTGTGTGTGGTCAGCTAGGCTGGACAGGTGGCCGGCAGCTCTGGGGAGTCAGGAGTGTTTCTGCAAAGTGAGAAGAACACCGTGGTGTGAGCTGCTTCCTGTTCCCAGCCCCCCCCCCCTCAGAGAGAGGAGGGGCGGAGGGGGAGGAGGGGGAGGAGGGGAGGAGAAGAGAAGAAGGATCTCCCCCACCCCTCCTCCATTTTTCACCCCTCTTTTAATCTCTTCAGAAAAACAGAAATCATCCTGGATGCCGCTAATGACGGCCACGGACCCCCCTGCCTCTCCACTCACACTGTCTCACCCCCTGCCTCTCCTCTCACACTGCCTCGCCCCTGCCTCTCCACTCACACTGCCTCGCCCCTGCCTCTCCACTCACACTGCCTCACCCCTGCCTCTCCACTCACACTGCCCTCGCCCCTGCCTCTCCACTCACACTGCCTCACCCCTGCCTCTCCACTCACACTGCCTCACCCCTGCCTCTCCACTCAAACTGCCTCACCCCTGCCTCTCCACTCAACACTGCCCCACCCCTGCCTCTCCACTCACACTGCCTCACCCCTGCCTCTCCACTCACACTGCCTCACTGTTGCTGTGCAGATGAGTCACACTCCCTCCCTCTCTTCCTTCTCTCTTTCTTTCTTTCTCTTATTTCCTCTTCTCCTCTCTCCCTTGTCTATCTTTCTCCTCCTCCCTCCCTCCCCCTCCCTCCCCTCCCTGCCGTTGTCACGGCTCCCACTGGCTCGGAAGTTAGTGGCGGGCAAAGTTCTGGCGAGAGATTAACTTAGCAGGATTAGGTGGGTTAATTAATAGATGGCTGCGGCTCGTTTGTTTTGTGTTCCCGCTGTAAGAAGCCGCCCCAGAGAGGCGCTGCGCCATTAAATCAATTTCATGCCTTTTACTGCTGAGGAGATAAAGCCAATATTTAGCTTTCAATTTTTCACTATTATTTTGGCCCCTGCTTTCTCACTTCAGTAGCTGCTCTTGGTGGGGACAAGGACAGGTCTGTCTGGTGGTGGTGATGGGGGGGTGATGGTGGAGGTGAGGGGGTGGGGTTCGAGGGTGGGGTGATGGTGGCGGTGAGGGGGTGGGGTTGAGGGTGGGGTGATGGTGGAGGTGAGGGGGTGGGGTTGAGGGTGGGGTGATGGTGGAGGTGAGGGGGTGGGGTGAGGGTTGGGTGATGGTGGAGGTGAGGGGGTGGGGTGAGGGTGGGGGGTTGCTGGTGGAGGTGAGGGGGTGGGGTTGAGGGTGGGGTGAGGGGGTGGGGTTGAGGGTGGGGTGAGGGTGGAGGTTGGGGGGTGGGTGTGGTTGCACAAGCAAGACATGGTTCTGTTCTGGCAGGACCTGACCGCCTGTTTCAGAAGAACAGCAGGAGCAACTGTGTGAAAGAGAAGCTTTACACTATCAGCTCTCTCTCTCTCCCTCTCTCCCCCTCTCTCTTTCTCTCTCTCCGTCTCTCTCCCTCTCTCCCTGTCTTGTCTCTCTCTCTCTGGTGTTGCTGTGTACTGAGTGAGCCAGTTCTCTAAATATAGCTGTCCTGACCTCCTGTAGCACTGAAACAACACTGTGTCTGTCCTCTATCTGTCTGTCTGTCTCTCTCTCCTTTATCTGTCTCTATCCATCTCCCTCTCTCTACCTGTCTCTACCTTCCATCTCCCTCTCTCTACCTGTCTCTACCTTCCAGCTCTCTCTCTCTCTCTATCTCTCTATTCGCCTCTATTTCAAAAAAAGTATGATTTTAATTGTAGAGTTATAATGACACATCTCAGTGAGGATCAAATCTCTTCTCTTCTAATACCTCCCTCCCTCCCCCCCCCTCCCTCCCTCTTTCCCTGCCTCCCTCCCTCCCCCCCCCCCCCCTCCCTCCTTTTCCCTGCCTCCCTCCCCTGCCTCTCTCTCTCTCCCCCCTCCCCCCCCTCCCTCCCTCCAGTGGCCCCGCCTCCCAGGAGATGGTGAACTGCATCACCATGACGATGACATGCTGCAGTGCCCCCACGGTAAGGTCACAGCCGCGTCCTGAACACCATGGCAACAGCAGCCTGACCAATGGGGAGGCTGTGAGACAGGGACAGGAAGTGCTCCCTCCCTCTGCTGGTTACACCCCCCCCGTCCACCCATCACACACACACACTCACACACACACACACACACTCACTCACTCACTCACTCACTCACTCACACACAGTTACAGTAGAAGGTCTTTGAGGAGCCAGGCACACCCCAGGGACTGTGAAGATGGATATCATCCCTCTCCTTCAAACTCACTTTTACAAGAACCTCTCAAAGGAGAAATATAAAAGACAAACAACAACAGCAACAAAAAACAAAATAACAAAAGAAGAAGAAGAAGTGTATAAAATATTTTTTGAATGTTTTTATCTACAGTGACAAGTGGGTTGTTGTCCTTCAGTCTGGTTTAGTGTTGATGTGTGAGGGGCTGTTAGGGGGGCTGTTGGGGGGGCTGTTTGGGGGGCTGTTGGGGGGGCTGTTGGGGGGGCTGTTGGAGGGGGCTGGTGGCTGGAACTATCAAGGGAACCAATCACAGATGAGCAGGGGAGAGTCAGGTGGCTTTCACATGAATTACACACACACACTCTCTTCATTCTGAATCAATCAAACACCAACATACAGCACACGCTGTGGGTACAGTTTGCGGGTGTGTGTCTATATTTGTGCGTGTGTGTGTTTGTGTGTGTCTGCGTGTGTGTTTGTGTGTGTCTGCGTGTGTGGTTGTGTGTGTCTGCGTGTGTGTTTGTGTGTGTCCTGCGTGTGTGTTTGTGTGTGTCTGCGTGTGTGTTTGTGTGTGTCTGCGTGTGTGTTTGTGTGTGTCTGCGTGTGTGTTTGTGTGTGTCTGAGTGTGTGTTTGTGTGTGTCTGCGTGTGTGTTTGTGTGTGTCTGCGTGTGTGTTTGTGTGTGTCTGCGTGTGTGTTTGTGTGTGTCTGCGTGTGTGTTTGTGTGTGTCTGAGTGTGTGTTTGTGTGTGTCTGCGTGTGTGTTTGTGTGTGTCTGCGTGTGTGTTTGTGTGTGTCTGCGTGTGTGTTTGTGTGTGTCTGCGTGTGTGTTTGTGTGTGTCTGCGTGTGTGTTTGTGTGTGTCTGAGTGTGTGTTTGTGTGTGTCTGCGTGTGTGTTTGTGTGTGTCTGCGTGTGTGTTTGTGTGTGTCTGAGTGTGTGTTTGTGTGTGTCTGCGTGTGTGTTTGTGTGTGTCTGCGTGTGTGTTTTGTGTGTGTCTGAGTGTGTGTTTTGTGTGTGTCTGCGTGTGTGTGTGTCTGCGTGTGTGAGTAGTGCTTCATTTTGTGTCAATCAAGGGCCAAGGTCTCGGTCTGGAATGAGAGCGTTTGTGTCTCTGATCCTTTGTTA
Source organism: Thaleichthys pacificus (assembly GCA_023658055.1). Classification (NCBI taxonomy): domain Eukaryota; kingdom Metazoa; phylum Chordata; class Actinopteri; order Osmeriformes; family Osmeridae; genus Thaleichthys; species Thaleichthys pacificus. Next base: position 13,372,974 of record CM042858.1, read on the forward strand.
TGAGGACTTCACGGGTGGTGATCTGGGAGAAGGAAAGTCATTTAGAGGAATGAGGAGCACAGAGCCAGAGAAGCCTGGCTTTACGGGGGGAATTGCACATGTTTCATACACCAGTGCACATAATGATGAAGGAGGAAGAAGGGATATTTGGAAAACTCCCAGCTCCTCTCATCATTCTCCTCCAAAGCACCAAATATAGATAACTACTCTAGAGGACAGGGGAGGGGAGGGGGGAGGAGAGGAGAGAAGGGGGGAGGAGAGGAGAGGAGAGGAGAGGGGGAGGAGAGGAGAGAAGGGGGGAGGAGAGGAGAGAAGGGGGAGGAGAGGAGAGAAGGGGGGAGGAGAGATACAAGCAGTAGACTGTTGTGACTGAACCAGCTGCAACACTCTGATTCCAGCCAGGGTTAGGGTTTAGTGCAGCCAGCAGACAGACATGGTCCAGGGTTAGGGTTAGTGCAGCCAGCAGACAGACATGGTCCAGCCAGACAGGGTTAGGGTTAGTGCAGCCAGCAGACAGACATGGTCCAGCAGACGGTTAGGGTTAGTGCAGCCAGCAGACAGACATGGTCGCCAGACAGGGTTAGGGTTAGTGCAGCCAGCAGACAGACATGGTCCAGCCAGACAGCCATGGAAGGCAGGTCAGAGACCCGGCAGTGTACGGTGAGTTACTGCAGTCACGTCTTGGTAACGGTGAGGGTCTTATACAGCTTACTGCACCGCAGAGGGTGAAGGATGAAGCTGTGCTATATGACACAGTCAGTGCATGTATGGCGGCCATGGTTTATGAGGGTGACTGCGCCGGACCCTGAGAGAGATACCATTACACTCCGAGAGACTCTCACCTACAGAGCCGGCCGGCTGGGAGCATTCAGGCACACAGGACATTTTGTCTAACAAAATAAATAATCCTTTGCACAGTCCATCAAGCACTGAGGCAATCTTCTGCAGAGTTGGGAGAGAGAGAGAGATAAAGAGAGGAGAGAGAGAGATAAAGTGAGAGAAAAAGAGAGGGAAAGAAAGAGAAAGTTAGAGAGAGTGGGGGAGGGAGGGAAAGAGAGATATATATACTGTATAAAGAGAGAATGAGAGAGTCAGACAGAGAGAGAAAAGAGGTGTCTTTCATCTGTGGTTGTGAGGAAGGTCTCTTCTAAAGGAAGGGTGTGTAGTGGCACTCTCAGATGTGAGATGACAGAGGACAGGATCTCTTGTCTGCTTCCTGGTCTGATCTAGGAGCACGGTCTATCAGGGGGCCCGTGAGATCCCGTCCAATCAAAGAGCCCAAGTGCCCCCCCCCCCCCCCTCCCTCCGCATCGTGAGAGACCCTGCGTGTCACCCCAGTGGGTGTTACCTCAGGGCGCTGGTATTAATTAGACAAGGTCACACAGGCCTCTTGTCATTAGCAGACAAGTAAACATTGTTACTTTGTCATTTTAATGTTCCTCTACAAACACGGAGGAGGAGGAGGAGGAGAGAGGAGGGGGAGAGAGGAGGAGGAGGAGGAGGAGGAGGAGGAGGGGAGAGGAGGGGGAGAGAGGAGGAGGAGGAGGAGGAGGAGGAGGAGGAGGAGGGGAGGGGAGGGGAGGGGAGGGGAGAGGAGAGGAGAGGAGGAGGAGGGGGAGGGGGAGGAGGAGGAGGAGGAGGAGGAGGAGGAGGAGAGAGGAGGAGGAGGAGGAGGAGGAGGAAGCCAGTGGTTCCAGGTACACTGAGATGAAAGTGACGAGTGCTCAGTGAAGTTCAGCGCTCAGATAAGTCTCCTCCTGATGTGTATGTGTGTACAGTGTGTGTGTGTGTGTGTGTGTGTGTGTACAGTGTGTGTACAGTGTGTGTGTGTGTGTGTGTGGGGGGGGGGGGGGGGGGGCATCCCTGCTGTGTGTGAGCTAGAATACCAGGACTACAGCCATTGCTTAAACCATAGTTTTTGGTACACAATTAGATCTTTACTGCCATTCAATACCCAAGGAAACAGTAGTGTTGATGCCTGTATTACACGGCTGGCAGAGTTTTGCAGTGCGGTTCAGCTAGACCTCCTGCAGGGGATGAACTCTCAGCTGGAACACAGGCCAGGGATAGCACCACCCTGCCTGTCTGTCTGTCTGTCTGTCTGTCTGCCTGGTGGTCCCTGTGTGGAGAGTGAGGACCTGAGGGCTGATGAGTTCACCCCCCCCTCCACACACACACACACACACACACACACACACACACACACACACACACACACACACACCCTGGAGTGTACAGGATCTGCAGAGGAGAGAGCAGCAGATCAGGCCTGAAGGCTTTACTCTGACACAGTGGCACAGCCTGGAGACACACACACACACACACACACACACACACACACACACACACACACACACACACACACAGAGCTGCTCCAGTAGAGGGCTGTGATGGTGAGAGTGGATCAGTATGGATCAGTACTCATCAGTCCCCACAGCCCTGTCCTTTAATGAGAGGGCTGCTCCAGTGTGAGTGTGAACACACACTGTATTTATACACACACCACTCAGAAGCTGCGTGTGTCTGGGAAAACGAGACACACTTTGCATGTGTACGTGGTTAAAAACAAATTGTGCGCAGGCATGTGTGTGTGTTTGTGTGTGTGTGTGTGTGAGGGAGGGAGGGAGGGGGGGTGCTGTGTTTCACACCTCCACACCCCCCCTCCACCGCCCCCCCCCCCACCGCCCCCCCCCTCCACCGCCGGTCTTTAGCAGCTTGGTGACCTTGACAAGGAGCATGTTTATGCACGCCTGCAAACACAACACAGACGCCCTCAAACAACCATCACTGGAATGAACGAGTCTTGATCTGGTAAACAAGACAACCTGCAGAGAGCAGGAGGAGAGGAGAGGGGGAGAGGAGAGGAGAGGAGAGGGGGAGAGGAGAGGGGGAGAGGAGAGGGGGAGAGGAGAGGAGGAGAGGGGGACAGGAGAGGGGAGGAGAGGGGGAGAGGAGAGGGGGAGAGGAGAGGGGGAGAGGGGAGGGGGAGAGGAGAGGAGAGGGGGAGAGGAGAGGAGAGGAGAGGGGGAGAGGAGAGGGGAGGAGAGGGGGAGAGGAGAGGGGGAGAGGAGAGGGGGAGAGGGGAGGGGGAAAGGAGAGGAGAGGGGGAGAGGAGAGGAGAGGAGAGGGGGAGAGGAGAGGGGGAGAGGAGAGGGGGAGAGGAGAGGAGAGGGGGAGAGGGGAGGGGGAGAGGAGAGGGGGAGAGGAGAGGGGAGAGGCGGAGAGGAGAGGGGGAGGCAGGAGGACGGGGGGAGAGGAGAGGGAGAGAGGAGAGGGGGAGAGGAGAGAGAGAGGAGAAGGAGAGAAGGGGAGAGGGAGAGGCAAGAGGAGAGGGGGGGCAGGAGGAGAGAAGGATCTGTCCTGCCTGGCAGCATGGAGACCCACTCACCCCCACCCCCCACCGCCACCCCCCACCCTGAACCACCCATGCTTCATCTCATTTGTGTGGTAATGACTTTTGACCCCTGACCCCTGGATGTAGAACCCTGTATTTGTAACCATTTGTGTGTATCCGTGTGTGTGTTCCCTGGTGTTTGTGACTGCATGGGTAAGGCCTTCTTACAGACACACACACACACACATGGTCGCTTATCTTGATTTATAGCTTTCCAAATGTCACTTTCTGTCAAATAAAGATGATGGAGTGAGCCATGCGCTCTGAGGAGCCGATGGAGTGTGTGTGTGTTTGTGTGTGTGTGTGTGTGGGTGTGTGTGTGTGTGTGGGAGTGTGTGTGTGTGTGTGTGTGTGGGAGTGTGTGTGTGTGGGAGTGTGTGTGTGTGTGTGTGGGAGTGTCTGTGTGTCTGAGTGTGTGTGTGTGTGTGTGTGGGAGTGTCTGTGTGTCTGAGTGTGTGTGTGTGTGTGTGTGTGGGAGTGTCTGAGTGTGTGTGTGTGTGTGGGAGTGTCTGTGTGTCTGAGTGTGTGTGTGTGTGTGTGTGGGGGGGAGTGTCTGTGTGTCTGAGTGTGTGTGTGGTGTGAGGGGACATAAACTACATGTGTTCTGGGAAACTATCAACAAGACAAACGTCTGTGTTGATGTACATGTGTGTGTGTGTGTCGATGTGTGTGTGTGTGAAATCGCACATACATAACTAAAGCTGTGCTCATGTTAGAGGTGTTAACCTTGATACCAGCAGCAGGTCTCAGTGAAGAACCACAGCTCATTACAGGACGTCTTCCCACCTGCACAGCAGGCGTCTGGGGAGCCCCCCCCCCCTCCCATCCCACCCCCCCCTGCTCTCAGGCTTAACTCTGCTGCTTCTGAACCAGCTCCACTCCCTCCACAAGTCAATTCTTAACCTCCCAAGCAAGCGAGATTACTGCAAATCCCTGTGAGCTGTGAGGAGCCATCCAGTGTTGGACTGCAAGGTCAGGGACGGAGGGGCTGGAGGAGGGCTGGGGGCTGGAGGAGGGCTGGAGGAGGGCTGGGGGCTGGAGGAGGGCTGGGGGCTGGGGGGCTGGAGGAGGGCTGGAGGAGGGCTGGAGGAGGGCTGGAGGAGGGCTGGAGGAGGGCTGGGGGCTGGAGGAGGGCCTGGGGGCTGGAGGAGGGCTGAAGGAGGGCTGGGGGCTGGGGGCTGGAGGAGGCCTAACCCTAACCCCCCCCCCTCCCCTCCCTCCCCCCCTCCCTCTCCCTCCCTCCCTCCCCATACAGCAGCAGGCATTCACTCAGTTCTGAGCGTTTATTAATCTATTTCAAACCACTTGTGTACAGCAGGAGGAGAAGAGAGAAAAGCCGTCTCTCTCTCTCTCTTTGATTTTAATAGAACTGCCTTCAGAGATCTCGGAGCGGAAGGAAACTTGATCGATACTTTGCCGGGGATGTGTGCTTATAACAGGAGCTTTGCAGGACAGATTAGAAGTCTGAATTAACCCGTCAGAGGAGAGGAGAGAGGCGGTAAACTGTGGGCCAATAAGCAGCCGCCACCTCATCGGCCTTAACGCCAGCCTCCTTCCTGGATGTGTTCTCCTCCTCCTGCTCCTCCTCTCCAATAGGTGATGAATAAGTATGACCCCAGGGTGGGGGGGGTATGCCCCCAGGGTGGGGGGGGTATGACCCCAGGGTGGGGGGGGGTATGCCCCCAGGGTGGGGGGGGTATGCCCCAGGGTGGGGGCACACCCCCCCGTCCCCTGAAGCTGCATGTAGCAGGCTGGATGTGTCCTCTCCACAGATGAAGCAGCAGCAGCGAACACGGAGGAAGACGGCTTAAAGTCCCTCCCTCGCTCTGACACGTCTGAGCACAGGCAGCGTTTAGACACAGGCTGAAAAGGAGCCCTGCTTCAAGATCCTCACGCACGTCACCACACACACACACAACACCTCTGCTCCTCTGGAGAAAGTTTGTTGTGTTTCTCTCTGTGTGTGTGTGAGTGGCGTATGTATATGCATGTGTGTATGTGGGTCTGTGTGTGAGTGTAAACAGGTGAACAGGTGTGTGTTCCAGGTGAACTGCGTCTCCAGGACACTGGGACTCACCAGGAACTGGTAGCTGTAGCCGGGGGTGAATCCAGTGTACCCACGTCCATAGGTCGCAGCAACGATGTTCGGGTAACCTTGACAACGAAACAGGAAGAGAACAGCGTCACCTTCTGAGACACACACGACACACACAACACACACACACCACACACACACACACCACAACACACCTACACACACACCACAGAACCAGCACCCAGAAACACCCCCCCTCATTCCCCACATCCCAATCATCCAACAGAATGTGGTGAATGACAGTGAGGTGTGTGTTTCAGTCACGCTGTGAGAGCTGTGTGGAGGTGAGCCGGTCGCTAACGAGCCGGCCTGCCACCAGCCTGCCCCACCAGCCTGATGCAGGCTGGGTAACTGAGGCGTGGCCAGGAGGACACTGATCTGGGTGATGTGGGCGTATGATGTGGCACACACACAAGCAAATCACAATAACATATTGTGAATAAATATACAGTGTTGGAATCAGTGTGGACCATTTGGGGATTCACCAGCCATCTGTCGTGTGTGTGTGTGCTTGTGTGCGTGCGTGTGTGTGTGCGCGCGTGTGTGGTGTGCGTGCGTGTGTTGCGTGTGTTTGCGTTGCTGACGTTTATTGATGACGGAGAGCTAGTTATTACTGGCCTGTTTATTTCCTGGTATTTGTCACTGCTGTGAGGTGCTTTGGAAGGGAAGCAGCAATATGTCAGCGTGAGAAAGGTACCAGTCAACACACCAGGAGTCACTGGGAAAGTAGGACAGATCTCAGTACACACACACTCACACTACACACTCACACTACACACACTCACACTACACACACACCACATATACACTCACACTCACACTACACACTCACACTACACACACACCACATATACACACACACACACTCACACTACACACACACACAGCAGGACAGGGAGCTATGCAGTGAGATTCAGGGTCTTGATACGTCCAGAGCAAAGTTAAGAACGTGGATTTATAGTTCCCGCTGCTGGCCCGTGTGTTCCAAGCCCAAGAACACACGTTAATGATCTGGACAGCTTTCAACAGCAGCAGCTGTGAGACATATTGAGAAGGAGAGAGTGCTGGGCAGAGAGGCAGGAGAGGGCTAGGCTGTGAGGCAGAGAGGCAGGAGAGGGCTAGGCTGTGAGGCAGAGAGGCAGGAGAGGGCTAGGCTTGTGAGGCAGAGAGGCAGGAGAGGGCTAGGCTGTGAGGCAGAGAGGCAGGAGAGGCTAGGCTGTGAGGCAGAGAGGCAGGAGAGGGCTAGGCTGTGAGGCAGAGAGGCAGGAGAGGGCTAGGCTGTGAGGCAGAGAGGCAGGAGAGGGCTAGGCTGTGAGGCAGAGAGGCAGGGAGGGCTAGGCTGTGAGGCAGAGAGGCAGGAGAGGGCTAGGCTGTGAGGCAGGAGAGGGCTGGGCAGAGAGGCAGGAGAGGGCTAGGCTGTGAGGCAGAGAGGCAGGAGGAGGATAGGCAGAGAGGCAGAAAGACTCATCCTAAGAGTGAGAGTGTAGTGGGTGAGTGAGTGAGGTTGCTCATTAGACCAGATCAGTTTTAACATTATAAACATTCGGCACCTTTAATTCAGGGGCATTTCACAGGCATTATCAGTCGCCATAGCGCTGTCTCCAGCTATCGGCTGTCTGTCCAAACACAGAACAACGACAGCACATACCAGTCCATCTCCAAGCACACAGCCTGTCTCTACGTTATCACAGGTTACTGCCGTCTGATTGGCAGGAGTCTGCTCCCCTGTGATTGGCTGGGTGGTTTATCTCTCCCGGCAGACAGAACAGCACCTCGGGAGTCGTCCACTAGCGACCCGCGGTTCTTAACGACACGTTGTCATGTGTGGCCCGGTGATGTGGGGGCTGGCAGGAGCCTCATTCTCAGAGGAAACTCACACCTGGGTCATAAATATCCCACAAGCCTCTGCTGCCCATGACTAAGTTCAATCTAATCTTGATTGAACGAGAGTATTGGGTCTGGGAGGGTGGGGGGGGGGGGGGGGGGGGCAGGGATGGGAACAGGCCAGATCCAGGACAGATGGACGAGGAGAGGCTCTGATTGGCGGATGAGAAACCTCATCCCTCCGACACTTCCTCCACAGTGAGGGTGAGCATGTGTGTTTACGACACAGGTGGGAATGAAGTGTCACTGTCATCCAGGCAGCAGGCCCATCCTGAAGCACACGTCCTGTCTGACCCAGGAAGAGCTAAAGACTGAGGAGGAGGAGGAGGACGGGAGGAGGAGGGAGGAGGGAGGAGGGAGGAGGGAGGGAGGAGGGAGGGAGGAGGGAGGAGGAGGGATGAGGAGGGATGGAGGACGAGATGAGGGAGGAGGGAGGGAGGAGGAGAGGAGGGAGGCTGACGAGGAGGAGGGAGAGGAGGGAGGAGGAGGGAGGAGGAGCGGAGGAGGCAGGAGCGGAGCGAGGAGGAGAGGATGAGGGCGGGAGGAGGGAGGAGGAGGAGGAGGGAGTAGGAGGGAGGAAGGAGGAGGGAGGAGGTTAGGGAGGTTGTCTATCTGTATGGAGGAGTGTGTATCTGCCCAGGGCCTTGGCAGGGCCGGGGCAGGTGGTGTGTGTGGTGTGTGTAGGGGGTCCCAGCAGAGAGGGAGCAGGCCCAGGGTGAGGCCGGGGTCACGAGCTGGTATTTAAAGGGCACGGCAGAGACTCTGTCTGGGGCGATCTGTGTTACTGTGGGGCCTCCACCTCTTCTGGAGGAGCACTGCCAGGTGGAGCAGCACTGCCAGGGGCATATAGAGTAGCTATGTACCCCCCACACACACACACAGCAGGACACACACCCTTCTCACGGTGTGTGTCCTGCTGTGTGTGTGTGTGTGACTGAGAGAGAGAGAGAGAGAGAGAGAGAGAGAGAAGTGGTAACCAGTCTGAGAATCCTACACCACACAGTAAAGTGAGGAGATGAGAAGAAAAGTGTAGGAGACAAGAGAGGAGAGGAGGAGAGGAGGAGAGAGGAGGAGGAGGAGAGGAGGAGGAGGAGTGGGAGAGGAGGAGCTGAGGAGAGCGGAGGAGTAGGAGAG
>CM042858.1:13388980-13392022 GCA_023658055.1 Thaleichthys pacificus
CTGGCTGTCTAGCAGCTGTCTGTCTGTGCTGCTAGGCAGGGAGACATGGAGGAGAGAGAGAGAGAGAGAGGGAGAGAGGGAGAGGAGAGGGAGAGAGAGAGGAGAGGGAGAGAGAGAGGGAGAGAGAGAGGGAGAGAGATAGAGAGGAGAGAGAGAGAGAGAGGGAGGGGGAGAGAGGGGGAGAGCAGAGAGGCTGTGTTAAGTGAGGCGCTGGGCAGACAGACCGATGGAGAGGCTGGGGGCAGGCAGTGAAGCAGGCTGGGTGAGGTGGTGGACACACACTGTCAACCACTCACCCTCCTGGAGATTTCAGAACATCGAGAGAGATGCTACAGCTGGAGATGACTTTCTCTCTGCTGTGTGCAGACCGCTCCCTCCCCCCTCCCATCTCCCTCCTACCCATCTCCCTCCTCCCTCCTCCTCCCTCCACTCCTCCCTCCTACATCCCTCCTCCCTTCCCTTCCCCCTCCCATCTCCCTCCCTCCTCCCCTCACCTCCTCCTCCCTCCTCCCTCCCTCCCATCCCTCTTCCCCACCTCCCGTCCTCCTTCCTCTTCCCTATCAGTCTGTCAGAGAGGGATGTTATTTCGGGTGTGATCCCCCCCGACAGGTCCTGCACTGTTTACTCCAGCCTGCTCCTCTGTGAAGGATGGATGAGATTGGGAAATGTGTGTGTCTGCATTCACGTGTCTGTCTGTATCTGCGTGTGTGTGCATGTATTTCCATATGAATTGTGGTGCGTGTGTGTGTGTTGTGTGGGTTGTGTGTGCGTGTGTGTGTGCGTGTGTGTGGTGTGTGTGTTGTGTGTGTGTGTGTTGTGGGTGTGGGTGTGTGTGTGTGGTGTGTGGGAGTCGTGTCGTGTGTGTGTGTGTGCGTGAGTCTGCGTGTGTGTGCATGTATTTCCTATGCATGGTGCGTGTGTGTGTGTGTGTGTGTGTGTGTGTGGTGTGTGGGGTGTGTGTCTGTGTGTGTGTTGCGTGTGTGGTGTGTGTGTGTGTGGTGTGGGTGTCTGCGTGTGTGCATGTATTCATATGCATGTGTGGTGTGGTGTGTGGGTGTGTGTGTGTGTGTGTGTGGGTGTGTGTGTGTGTGCAGCACCAACAGTGAATATTCATTGAGAGTGCTTTACTGTATTTTTCTTCAGTGGTGTTGACACAGGATGGAGAGTTACATTTGTCTGCACACACACACACCACACACACACACAACACACACCCATTCAAACAGTAAGACGTTTTACACAGTCTGCTGTTAGCATATTCAGAGCTGTCATACCCAGATCTGATATGCCTGGTGTAGGAGGAGAATCTGTCACTGTTCACACAAGAGGGATAAGTGTGTGTATGTGGAGGGCAGGGGAGGACAAGGAGATGGAAGGAGGAGAGAGAGAGAAGAGAGACAGGGAGAGAGAGAGGAGAGGAGAGGAGAAGAGAGAGAGAGATGAGACTAGAGAGAGAGAGAGACGAGAGAGAGAGAGAGGAGGAGAAGAGAGGGGGGAGAGAGAGAGAGAGAGAGAGAGAGAGCGAGTAGAGAGGACGAGAGAGCCACGCGAGAGAGAGAGAGAGAGAGCGAGACGAGAGAGATGAGAGGACGAGGCCCAGACGACGAAGAGAGAGAGAGAGAGAGACTCGAGCGAGCGAGAGGAGAGAGAGAGAGAGGGAGGGAGGGAGGGAGGGAAGGGAGGGAGGGAGGGGAGGGGAGGGATGGGGAGGGAGGGAGGGCGAGGGGTGAGACGGTGGAGTACCGGAGAGGGGAGAGAGAGGAGGAGGAGGTGAGGAGGGAGGGAGGGGGAGAGGGACAGACAGACAGACAGAGAGAGAGCAAGAGAGGAGAGGAGAGAGAGAGAGGGAGTGGAGGGCGGGAGGGAGGAGGGAAGGGAGGGAGGAGGGAGAAGAGCCAGGACAGACAGAGGAGACGAGATCGGAGGAGAGAGAGCAGAGCGAAGAGAAGAAGCAGAAGAGGAGAGGGGGAGAGCCTAAAGTGCTCCGGTGTGGGACTGCAGAATGCTGTGGACCAGATGAGCACTCACACAACACCCTGTCTTCACACACCATCCTCCGCCCCGTCTGATGGAGGGCTGGGGAAAGACTGGCTTCCTGTATTGAAGTCCCGTGAGCGATTCTCTCCCCCTACTCACTCGCTGGCTCGCCTTTTGCTTGAACGCCGGCTTGTGCCGCCGCTAGCACTCAGCCACCAGGAGGCGGCTGCTGTAGCGTGGTGCTATGAGGACAGCAGTGAGGTTGGATATGGATGTGGAAGCTCCCAAGGAGGTTCAAGGGGTTGCAGTGTGGGGGGGTGAGCTTGAGGCCTGAGGGCTGGCGGGTGAGGGACTTGAGGGTGAGGCCTGAGGCAGTGAGGTGATGCCCTGTCGTTGCAGGGTTGAGGGTTGTGAGAGGCCTGAGGGTGAAGCCTCTGTCCGTCTGAGGGTTGAGGCCTGTCGTCTTGCGGGTGAGGCCTGAGGGTGAGGACTGTCGTCATGAGGGGAGGGGTTGAGGGTGAGGGTGAGGTGTTTTGAGGCCTGAGGGTGAGGCATGAGGATGAGCTGAGGTGAGGCCCTCTGAGGGTGAACGGGTGAGGGGGAGGGGGGGGCTGAGGGTGAGGGCCTGTCGTCTGAGGGTTGAGGGTGAGGCATGTCGTTGAGGGTGAGCCTGAGGGTGAGGCCTGAGGGTGAGGCCTGAGGATGATGGCCTTGAGGGGTGAGGCAATGAGGGTGAGGACGAGGGTGACGCTAGAGTGTGAGGGCTGGGGTGAGGCCTGTCGTCTGAGGGTTGCAGGGTAGTGAGGCCTGTCCGTCTGAGGGTGAGGCCGAGGGTGATGAGGCCTGAGGGTTGAGGCTGAGGGTGAAGCTGAGGGTCTATCACTCATAGGCCTATTTCTGAGATGCTACATGTGTATGTAAACATAATAATCAACATCTACTTATATGGAAGGCCACAATATAAAGAAAGAGGTAGTAACAAAACAGTTATAAAGTAGTGTGTAATAAATAATACACAGTGTAAAAAAATGAACAACTGTCTAATGAAAGTGTAGAAACAAGTTT
>CM042858.1:13392122-13494622 GCA_023658055.1 Thaleichthys pacificus
AACGCTGACCCCTGTGTAACAATGGAAACAGTAGCTTCATCCATCAACCAAGCACTACCCCCTCCCTGCTACCCTGGCTCACTCCTGTCCCCCCTACCCTCCCCCTCTCTCCTCCCCCTCTCCCCTCTCCTCCCCCTCTCTCCTCCCCCTCCCCCTCCTCCTCCTCCTGTCCCCTCTCTCCTCCCCCTCCCACTCCCTCTCCTCCTCCCCCTCTCCCCTCCACCTCCCCCTCTCTTCTCCTCCTCCTCCTCCTCCTCCTCCTCCTCCCCTCCCCCTCCTCCTCCCCCCTCTCTCTTCCTCCTCCCCCTCCCCTCCGCCCCCCTCCCCCTCCCCCTCCCCCTCCCCCCTCCCGGGGCCTGGGATCCATAGAGTGAGCCAGCGTTCTCCCTCAGAGCCTGGTAAAGAGAGAGGTCACCAGTCTGTCCCGCTCTACTGGCTGGTCCAATCACAGCCTGGCCTTCCTGCCCCGCCCTACCATGTGAGTGTGTCCCCTCTCATCTCCCCCTGCCCCCCTGACCTCCTCTGGGAGGCTTTTCGACCTCCCAGCTCAGCCCTCCTCTCAGCCCTCCTCAGCCTCCTCTCAGGCCTCCTCCATGGCCTCCTGTCAGCCCTCCTCCCTGGCCTCCTGTCAGCCCTCCTCCCTGGCCTCCTCCATGGCCTCCTCCCTGGCCTCCTCCCAGGCCTCCTCCCAGGCCTCCTCTCAGCCCTCCTCCCTGGCCTCCTCCCTGGCCTCCTCCCAGGCCTCCTATCAGCCCTCCTATCAGCCCTCCTCCCTGGCCTCCTCCCTGGCCTCCTCTCAGCCCTCCTCCCTGGCCTCCTCCCTGGCCTCCTCCCTGGCCTCCTCCCTGGCCTCCTCTCAGCCCTCCTCTCTGGACACATGCGAGGATCTGGTTTCTGTCATGGGCGACCAAGACCTTACTCCCCCCTCACTCACTCACCCCTTCCTTACCTCCAAGCACCCCCCCCCCTGTGCCTTTAAAGGGTTTGGCATGGGGGGGGGGAAAGATAGGCGGCAATAATTGGCTGTTTTTTTCCTCGTACAGGAAGAGGATAGTGTTTTGTGTTTCCAATTGCTCGCAGCCTCTTATCACTTCCTGCCCTGGCAGAGGTGGCTGTTCTAGGCCCTTCTAAGCACAGCTGGGGTACCCCCCCCCCCCCCACACACACACACACACACACCACACACACCCTCCACACACAATACCCTTCCGCCCCTGCCTCCTCACCCTCCCCTCTCTTCAGCCTGGCTGTGGAAGAAGCACCCCTCTCCCCTCCCTCCCTCTCTCTCTCTCTCTCTGTCTCTCTCCCTCTCCCTCCCTCTCCCTCCCTTCCTCTCCCTCCCTCTCTCTCCTTCTCTCTCTCACTCTCTCTCCCTCTCTCTCTCTCCCTCCCTCTCCCTCTCCCTCTCCCTCTCTCTCTCTCTCTCTCTCTCTCTCCCTCTCCCTCTCCCTCTTCCTCCCTCTCTCTCTCCCTCTCTCTGTCTCTCTCTCCCTCTCTCTGTCTCTTTATATCTGACTGTTGTCTCTCAAAAGAGAGACGAAGAGATAGAAAAGATGAACAGAAATGGAGAGAGAGAGGAACTTCCTGTCCTCTTGTTTAGTGTGCAGCCCAGAGGTGTTGATTACAGCACCTCCTGATCACAGACAAGCCTCCGGACGCACAGGCGTGTTCTGAGGGGTGGAAGGAAGGCTGTGGGTTCCTCTCCTTGGGTTTGCCTGTGCACAGTTCAACACGGGCAGAACAGAGACACAGAGAGAGGTGCCATGTTGTTTTCTAATGTTCTTTGAGAAGATGTGAGATGTGAAATGAGTGTGAGAGGTTTAGGTTGGACGAAATTAGCAGGGAGGGTTTCTGTGAAAGGAGAGAGAGAGAGTAATCCGAATGCTATACTTTCATTCATTCTTCAGCTTCCCTCTTCTCCACAGCTCTCCTCCTCCCTCTCCTCCTCCTCCCTCTCCTCCTCAGCAGCAAGCCTGGGAGACACACCCAGACCCTGGGAGAGGCACACTTCACACACCTTCACACAGCCAATCAACTTTAAACACTAGGTAGGATCCAGCCATTCGAATCCAACACTGAGCGCCGGTCTCCACAGCTCCGGCCAATGAAAAGACACTAAAGGACTTCCTTGCTCTGGGGCAACCTCTGTTTATTTAACACTACCTTAAGTGTTGTTGAATCTAGTAGATAATTACGCTATTAATCTTAATGGCAAACTAATGACTCTTTACAACATCCTCAGTCCTTCCAGGGGGGAGAGAGGGGGAGGCAAGCTAACCCACCCCTCCCTCCCCCTCCCCCCTCCCCCTCTCCCTCTCCCTCTCCCCTCTCCCTCTCCCTCTCCCTCTCTCTCTCTCTCTCTCTCTCCTCTCTCTGTCCCTCTCTCTCTCTCTCTCTCTGTCCCTCTCCCTCTCTCAGGAGTAAGGGGGAAGGGGGAAGGTATACAGAACCAAGGGGAGGAGAGAGTGATAGAGAGGAAGAGGGATAGAGGTGGAAAGAGAGAGAGAGAGAGAGAGAGGTCTTCTGTACAGCCCATTACCCAGCTGCCAAGGCTGCAGGAGAGAGGAGAGGTGAGTAATGTCCCTGAATGATCCGTACACAGGCAGGGGAGTCACACCGCGAGGTACAGGGAGATAAGGCCGGCTGTGGCCTTACTCTATCTCCAGCAGATAAACACATCTTACGTGGTTAAAGCTGAGAAGCAGATGGCCCAGATGAGTTCGTTTTGCTGTGTGTTTGCAGCTCCTTGGTAGACGGTTCTGTGCTCTCTTACAGGGCAGGAGACAAAAAAACACTTTAGGCCAAAAATGTGGGTGAGGAATTCTTCAGATGAGGAGCGAGGCAGGGAGAGCTAGGGAGATGTTTCCTCCAATGCGTGTTTAGACCGGTTCCAAAGGCCTGCCTGTTGTCGTTAGTTCAGCTGCATTGGCCATCACTTTGATCTGCACTGAGTGTTCAGCTACAGACCTGCATCCAGCTACAACTCCTAACAAGACCTCTCTATGAGCTTGTTGCTACACACACACACACACACCGTACACAGTCCACACGCACACACACAGTACTACACACACACAGTACTACACATCCAGTCCGCACACACAGTCCCACTAACAAGGCAAACAGGACTTATCCACATGAGATCCTCCTCCTAGGCCGCACACCATCCCTGCTGCTCCTGTGTTCCAGCAGTGCTCTCTCTGCATCGATCTCACAGTAATTGCCTCTAAAACACTCGTGGTCCAAGGTGCTTCCGCTATTGATGAAATGTAGGAACCAGGGGACTCTCAAATATATCCCAATCACAGCACAGGTTCCTCTCCCTCTGATCAAAAGACAGAAGAGCAGACTCGGGGCGAGCGCTGACCCTGATAGCAGGAGCGTGTGGTCGGGAGCAGTGAGGAGCAGCTCTGCTTAACATATGGCCTGAACACGCCCTCTGGGCAAACACACACACAGGTGAAGCCTCGTCTCCCTGGATGGGGATGATGCGTCTGTTTGAGTTGAAGGGACGGTTCTGTGCGGAGGCAAATCAAACAAGACAGAATGTGAGAGGATCTTCTCACATGCAAAAGTAATCCCCAGGTTCGGCCGGACTTATCAAGTAAACATACAGAACTGTTCTCAGAGCAGACCTGTTTCAGGTTTAGGAAGCTGAAACAAGCCAACGACAGCGCTGGAACAGAGGAGAGGGGGAGGACGGGAAGAATAGAGAGAGAGAGAGAGACACAGAGAGAGAGAGAGAGAGAGAGAGAGAGAGAGAGAGAGGAGAGAGAGAGAGAGAGACAGAGAGAGAGAGAGAGAGAGAGAGAGAGAGACACAGAGAGAGACACAGAGAGAGAGAGAGAGAGAGAGAGAGGAGAGAGAGAGAGAGAGAGAGAGAGAGAGACAGACAGACAGACGAGAGGAGAGGGAGTTGGAGAGAGAGAGAGAGACAGACACAGAGAGAGAGAGAGAGAGAGAGAGAGAGAGAGAGAGAGAGAGAGAGAGAGAGACACAGACAGACAGACGAGAGAGAGGAGAGGGAGTTAGAGAGAGGAGTTGGGGGGGTGTCAGTGAGAATCTGTCCATCATGAGTCATGTTGAGAAGGAATGAGAATCTCTGTCACACTCAAAACAAGACACACACACGTACAGATACACACCACACACATCCTCCACAAAACCCTGCCCCCCAGGGAGACACCAGAGAGATGGGGAAGGAGACTAAACTAGCCTGAAGAGGGGAGAGGGATCTACAGTATAGAGCAGTTATCTATTCCCTCGGCACCCAGGCTGCTGTGCTGAGGCCTCAGCCTACATGATGTGCACACTTCTCTGCTGAGCTACCTGGGCGCCCAATAGGGAACCTTCCTGGAGCGGAAGCCCTGGGTTGGTCAGCTAAAACTCACTGCCAGCCACCATCAAACACTAGACGAGGGAATCAATGTTTACTTGAGTATGTGATTCATCTTAAAACAAACTTTGCGCTCGATTTTGATCCGGAGTTCAAAGTTTGAGTTCATTCATTTGCTGATTCTCACATCTGTTAAACGTTTCATGGGAGATTAAATCCAAAGTTCCATACGGTGGCTTCATCAGCCAGTCCATCATAAACCAGCATAATGAGCTATGATCAAACACATTTATATGCAGTCTTGAGTAATCATCCAATTACCCGAGCCAGTCTGAACATGCAGGTTGGGTACATGAGATCTCACGAGGGTGAGAGACAGACATGGTGATGTTCTGTATCACGTCACAACCAGAGGTCACAGAAGACAAGCTGCTGCTGTCTGTTCTGCACTGGCATTAGAACACATGCATCATGTGATCTTTACCATCATTAGAACACATGCATCATGTGATCTTTACCATCATTAGAACACATGCATCATGTGATCTTTACCATCATTAGAACACATGCATCATGTGATCTTTTCTATCATTAGAACACATGCATCATGTGATTCTTTACCATCATTAGAACACATGCATCATGTGATCTTTACTGGCATTAGAGGATGAGGATGGCCCTGGATGAGGCTGGCCCTGGATGAGGCTGTGAAGTGGAAGATAAACAGAGGGAGATATTGGACAAGGTGGAATCTGAAGGTCAGTGTCAGACTTGAGATCCCCACCATCCTAGTGTGGTTACGCTGGCACAGTGAGCAGCGCTTCTCCACAACTCTCCTTCCCTCAGAATAAAATCACTTCTCAAGACAAGCGGAGCAGAAAATGTGTAATTACTGGCAGCACAGCTGTGCATCATCATCAGGTGTGCCACACAGCCCCCCCCCTCCCCTGGAAACATCACAACCACAAACAGAAAATCTCTGCTTGGTCTATTTGTTGTGGCTGCTTGTTCTGTCTGCCTCTTAAGACCATGGAGGGCAACTCTCCCTCCCCCCCCCCTCCCCCTCTCCCCCTCTCTCTCCCCCTCCCTCTCTCTCCCTCTCTCCCTCTCTCTCTCCCTCTCTCCCTCCCTCCCTCTCTCTCTCTCTCTCTCTCTCTCCCCTAGCTTCCTCCTCTACCCTCCTCCCATCCTGGCACTAATCTCACCCACACTCCATCTCCCACAATGCCATGCAAGGTTCCGGGGTGGTGCTCGCTCTCTGAGCCTCAGCTGCTGCATGAGCTCAGAAGAATGACAGGTGAGGAGAGACACAGTGGATGTTCGTCTGTGCTGAGACGAACATCCATCATCAAAGAAAGCCTTTGAAGAATACTGCCTGAATAACAGACTTACAGCCATCTTTTAGTAAGGCTTCCACTTCAGGAGAGACACCATGAGTGTGTGTGTGTGTGTGTACCTGAGTGTGTGTGTGTGTCCAGGATGTGTGTGTACCTGAGTGTGTGTGTGTGTGTGTGTCCAGTATGTGTGTGTGTCCAGTGTGTGTTCTGGAGGGGGCTGGGCCAGGGTTTAGTTAGTGGCTGTGAGCGCTTGATTCATTCTGTCCTGGCTGCCTGGCTCTCCCCATTACTGTCACTCAACATCAGGGTTAACAGAGCCAGCCAGCACGGCCTCTGACCTCTCCTGCCTCCCTGGCCAGCCTCCCTGCCTCTCCTGCCTCCCTGGCCAGCCTCCCTGCCTCTCCTGCCTCCCTGGCCAGCTTCCCTGCCTCTCCTGCCTCCCTGGCCAGCCTCCCTGCCTCTCCTGCCTCCCTGGCCAGCCTCCCTGACTCTCCTGCCTCCCTGGCCAGCCTCCCTGCCTCTCCTGCCTCCCTGGCCAGCCTCCCTGACTCTCCTGCCTCCCTGCCTCTCCTGCCTCCCTGGCCAGCCTCCCTGCCTCTCCTGCCTCTCCTGCCTCCCTGGCCAGCCTCCCTGGCCAGCGTCCCTGCCTCTCCAGCCTCCCTGCCTCTCCTGCCTCTCCTGCCTCCCCTCCATGCCTCTCCAGCCTCCCTGCCTCTCCTGCCTCTCCTGCCTCTCTTGCCTCTCCAGCCTCTCTGCCTCTCCTCCCTGCCTCTCCTCCCTGCCTCTCCAGCCTCCCTGCCCTTTCTACCAATGATAAGTACTGTACATGGCTCTCAGCCCCACAGAAAACCTAATAACCCTCGACCCCCAGAGAGACCAGGGCAGAGGGGGGGCGACCCCCAGAGAGACCAGGGCAGAGGGGGGGCGACCCCCAGAGAGACCAGGGCAGAGGGGGGGCGACCCCCAGAGAGACCAGGGCAGAGGGGGGGCGGCAGGGGGGGGGGGCGGCCCCCAGAGAGACCAGGGCAGAGGGGGGGCGGCGGGGGGGGGGCGGCCCCCAGAGAGACCAGGGCAGAGGGGGGGCGGCAGGGGGGGGCGGCACTCCAGACTGAACAGCACTGGGAGAGGACAGACAGGGGAACACACACACACACACGTCTCTGCACAGAAGAATACTTTTTTCACAGATCTCCAGCACGCATCCACCCAACTGTTAAATAACAAACTCCGGAATCACGGAAATGGCAGCGAGAAACGTCATGTCCCCTCTCTGATCATGTCTCTCCTCTACTGATCATGTCTCCTCTCTGATCATGTCTCCTCACGCACCGACCAGACAACCAGACACTCCAGTCTGGTCTGGGCCGCGACAATAGAGGCTATTCAGAGCTGAGAGCAGAAGGGTCAGAGATCTAAACACACCTCCACACTCTCCAGCCTGCCCATTACCATCCCAGGAAAACACATCCTCCACGCTCAGAGTTTGTTTGCGTCGCTACAAACCCTTTTTCACCAGGAGGTGAGAGGGAGGTGGCGATAAAGCAATCCCATCAACTGAACACTGATTGATCGACTTTTCCCTCGGTCTGATCCAAGCTGGCATCGCCTGCTATCGGATTGTTCTTGTTTTCAGTGAAAAGTCAATGCTGTAGTCTGTTGTAAAAAACCATTTCAGAAGTGCATTTGTTTCGGGACAAACAGAAATACACTAGTGAGGTGGCATTTCTGTGTAAACATGCTCAGGAAATATTATCCACCGCTACGAAATCTACAGAAGAACTACACAGAAGTTGGTATCTACATTCCAGTCCAAATAATCAATTTGTCCTTGACTATTCTGACTAATGTCTGTAGTTGTGCACATCTCGAGTTTGAACAGAGCTTTCAATAAACTCCTATGGACATTTTGAGTCGCTGGCAGCCAAGACGATTTCATATTCCCAGCAGTGTCAGTTGAAATGAAAATCATTCAGAGATAGTGAGGATCACAACTCACCATCACCTGAAGATAAACAGAAATATCTCAGTACGCCTTAAGACCTGCTTCACTCTTCAGCTCTGTGAGGAAGGTGAGACAGAGGGAGAGGAAGGAGCAGGGAGGAAAGGAGAGAGAGACTGTAGGAGAGAGAGACAGAGAGAGAGAGACTGTAGGAGAGAGACAGAGAGACTGTAGGAGAGAGAGACAGAGAGAGAGAGAGACTGTAGGAGAGAGACAGAGAGAGAGAGACTGTAGGAGAGAGACAGAGAGAGAGAGACTGTAGGAGAGATACAGAGAGAGAGAGACTGTAGGAGAGAGAGACAGAGAGAGAGAGACTGTAGGAGAGAGACAGAGAGAAAGAGACTGTAGGAGAGAGAGACAGAGATAGAGAGACTGTAGGAGAGAGACAGAGAGAGAGAGACTGTAGGAGAGAGACAGAGAGAGAGACTGTAGGAGAGAGAGGGAGAGAGAGCGACTGTAGGAGAGAGACAGAGAGAGAGAGACTGTAGGAGAGAGACAGAGAGAGAGAGACTGTAGGAGAGAGAGACAGAGAGAGAGAGACAGAGAGAGAGAGACTGTAGGAGAGAGAGAGACTGTAGGAGAGAGACTGTAGGAGAGAGAAGGAGAGATAGGAAGAGGGAAAGAGAGAGAGACTGTAGGAGAGAGAATGAGAAAGAGGGAGAGATACTATAGGAGAGAGGGAGAGACTGTAGGAGAGAGAGACACTATAGGAGAGAGAGACTGTAGGAGAGAGAGACTATAGGAGAGAGAGACTGTAGGAGAGAGAGACTGTAGGAGAGAGAGACTGTAGGAGAGAGAGACTATAGGAGAGAGGGGAGAGGGAGACTGTAGGAGAGAGAGACTATAGGAGAGAGGGAGAGGGAGACTATAGGAGAGAGAGACTGTAGGAGAGATAGAGAGAGACTATAGGAGAGAGAGACTGTAGGAGAGATAGAGAGAGACTATAGGAGAGAGGGCCATGTGCAGGTCTCTTAATTGGGAGTGTGGAACAGTCCTCTTGGGCCTCTCTCTTCTTGGCAAGCATTCCCTGTAGTGTGTGTGAAGTAGGAAGTGTGTGTTCATCTGTGCTCCCCTGCTTGGGAGTGTGTGCGAGGGGGGGTGAGAGTGTGTGTGCATGAGTGTGTGGGTGTGTTTTTAAAGGGGTGTGTGGGTGCGTGTGTATGTATGTGGGGGGGGTGAGTGTGTGCATGTGTGTGTGGGTGCGTGTGTATGTATGTGGGGGGGGTGAGTGTGTGCATGTGTGTGTGTGTGTGGGGGGGGGGGGGGGGGCGTTGTGTGAGTGTGTGCATGTGTGCATGGGTGTGTGTGTGTGTGTGTGTGAGTGAGTGTGTGTGAGTGTGCCTCAGCAGGAGCGAGGGGAGTAAAGAGGGGCTATACTTCACACCACGTCACCTCTGGACTTCATTAAAACACTTGGCTGGGAGTTCTCTACGCAACAAGTATCTCCCCAGATCCTGCTCACGCCTCTGCTGGGAGAACATGAAGCACACAACTATACCTCAGACGGCAGGGAAGGACCCGGAGAGAGAGAGGGGAGGGAGGGGGGGGGGAGGGAGGGAGGGAGGGAGGGAGGGAGGGAGGGAGGGAGGGAGGAGAGAGCCAGTCTAGGGTCTGTATCTCTGAGCAGACAGCCCCAGACAGCTGTGACAGGCCTGATTGAGAACTGGGACACTTCTTTGATGGTATTTATGAGTGATAACCCAGATCTATTTCCACCACGGTCGTTTGTCGTCACGAGCCCAGGGCTTGGTTTCAAGTTACCGCTTCCGACTGGTTAACATTCACACGTTAACGGCATAATGGCGCCAAGTTCAGGAGAAGCTTCTGATAGTCAACAGAGTAACCCTAACACCACAGCTGCATTCTGCGATCTCTGTTCAGTCCTGTGTCTGTCTGTGCACACAGAGAGAGAGACAGCTCTCATCAGCACAGCCCAACTGCCACTGATGTGGCGACTGTCTGCCAGCGAGCATAACGAGCAGAGCAGCCAGGAAGAGGTTGAACTGTTCCTGTGCTCTGAGTGGCTGCGGTCCTTTCTTTCATTTCCATAACAAGCCATCAGAGCTCTGCACAAGAGGCCGGAGTCCCACCGGCAATTAAAATCATGTTGGGACATGCTGTGACATGCTGTGACGGTCTGTGACGGTCTGTGACGGTCTGTGATTCCTCCATGGAAAAACAACCAACAAGGAGGAAGGCCCAGCGGCTGGAGCGATGGAGTGGCTGGAGCGATGGCGTGGGGGGCGATGGCGTGGGGGCGATGGCGTGGGGTCGATGGCGTTGTGGGGGGCATGGCGTGTGGGGCGTGGCGTGGGCGATTGCGTGGGCGATGGCGTGGGGCGATGGCGTGGGGGCGATGGCGTGGGGGCGTGGCGTGGGGCGATGGGAGGGGGCGATGGCGTGGGGCGATGGCGTGGGGGCGATGGCGTGGGCGATGGCGTGGGGCGATGGCGTGGGGGCGATGGCTGACGACAGGTCTGCAGCGAGGTCGGGGAGACCGGAGAATCAGTTTCCCGCTACGCCGTCGCCCTGCAGCCCCTCCTGGTGTCATGTTCCACCCTCACATGTTCCTGTAAACATGTTCCACCCTCACATGTTCCTGTAAACATGTTCCACCCTCCCTCCCCCTCCCTCCTCTACACCTCTCTGATATCCCCCCCCCCCCCCCTGGTGAGTCATGATCTGCATATTATTCAAAGGATGAGCAGCGTTGCTCCAGCAACAGGAACACGCGAGTCCAGGTCAGGTCAGCTGACTGGTGAACTAGCAAGGGAGGTCTTCCTCCTGCTCTACGAACCACGCCGCTCATCAGTCAAGTAACCAAGGAAGTGTACCACGGCAACAGACCCAGGTCACACACAGCCGGGAGAGAGACCACAGCCGGGAGAGAGACCACAGCCGGGAGAGACCACAGCCGGGAGAGAGACCACAGCCGGGAGAGAGACCACAGCCGGGAGAGAGACCACAGCCGGGAGAGAGACCTAATAGCGTCTTAACATTTTCATCCCCCAAAGCCAGCGTCACTAAGGCACCTTGCTCGCCCGGACCCTCTCTCCCGGGAGAGACAGCAGTCAACAGCAGCTGGCAGGAAGACCAGGGGAGGGGAAATGATGACACATGCAAAGCAGAGTGCTTTCTTAACAGCAACCTTAGACACAGCCTGCTTATAAAGGCCTTAAATCAATTTAACATGAAGGAGAAAGCCATGCTAATCTATCTGCTTTAATCCTATTGCCTCGAGATCCTTTGAAATCCACATTCTCTTGCTTAATACTAAAATAAATAAAAGCCCTTTGCTCCTATAGTGACCTGGAGGAGCTCCAGAACCCCTGCTGTGAAGGCCTGTGTGTGTTTAGTGACGCAACCATCATGTCAGAAGCATCCAAACTGGGAGATCTTTCAGACCAACAACTGCCCCAGCAGCATCTTATTTCCCCTCATGTTGGCCCCTGCCAAGCAGACCATGTTGTTGTAAGAAGGTATAGAATCATCAGCTGAACAGCGTTCCCTCCCAGGGATCAGGTGTGTTATCCTTTCAACTGAAACCCCCAAGTCCTGAGGCAGAAACATCTTAGCTGCTCTCTGATGTCGTGTTTTAGATGTTCACAAGGAGGCTGAGGACAAGAAGAGGTTAACCCCACACAAACAAGCAAATGAGAGAGAGAGAGAGAGAGAGAGAGAGAGAGAGAGAGAGAGAAAGAGAGAGAGAGAGAGAGAGAAAAAGAGAGAGAGAGAGAGAGAGAGAGAGAGAGAGAGAGAGAGAGAGAGAGAGAGAGAGAGAGAGAGAGCCAGTGGTTTCCCAACTGTACGCTGATACCCTTAAGACACCATGTGCTCTGGCTTTCAAAGCTTTCACTGCCAATTCCCTTTTAGAAACCTGAACTGTGCCGTAACAATACCTCTCTGTGAGAAGCTGGGAAAGAGAAAAATCCATTATCGATCTCTGCCCGTTTCAGGAGAAACCCCCCCAGATGGAGATGCTGAGTAACATGGGCCAGCGCTCTCCACTCTAACCCGGAGACAAACCCACACACCTCGGACACACGCAGACCACCCCTCACAAACACCCCCAATCTTCCAAAAGCCTGTGTGTGTGTGTGTGTGTGTGTGTGTGTGTGTGTGTGTGTGTGTGTGTGTGTAGGCAGCACAACAGAACTAGCAGAGACCACAACATGGCAAGGCCGATTCCCAAATTGATTCTCACACTATTAACCAGATACCTGATGCAAAATCCACTCCACTATAATTGCTTCTTTTTAGTAAAATTGGGATCAGAAGGAGACGAGCGTCTCAGAAGGCTGCTGCTCTCCTTCAGAGAGCACAACAAGAGCTTAATCATGTCTGCCTGCTAATTAGAAACACACAAATACCCATCCTACTATGATTAGAGTGAAAAACGGACAAATGTGCAAGGGAGCAGGTCTCGATATCACAACACGAGAGCCTGTAGACGGGTTTGGAGGCAGGGCCGTGGAGGCAGGGCCGTGGTTGTGTCAGCTAGAGGCAGGGCCATAGAGGCAGGGCCTTGGTTGTGTCAGCTAGAGGCAGGGGTGTGGGAAAGGTCTTACCTTGGGCTGGGCACGGCGGGGGAAGGCCACTTTAGGATCGATCTGTCAACAACAACAAGAAGAAACAGGTGATTAGGATAAGACACCGTAACACGACTGAACACTGGGAAATCTGGGGAGAAAGAAATCTAGCAAACGCAAAATAACTGCAACTGTGCATGTGTTCATGTACAGAACAGGACGTGAACTGTGAAATAAATGCCACCGTTGGGATGTTCAGGAGTTTCATCTTGGAGATCATTAATTCAAGATTACAGTGTGGAAAAAGGAGTCTGGCTGTGGCATGACAGATACTCCCAAATAAGCAGAAAAGCATCAGATCAGATCAACCTTCTTTGTCTTCTGCTTGTCGTCTTGTTATTCCCTGCACCCACCCACCCCCACCCCTACACCACCACCCGTACCACCCCACCCACCCCCACACCTCCCCCCACCTCTGTTTAAGCAGTGTGGCTTCGTGCGGTAGAGGCCTTATCAATCTCGCATTCAGAATGAAGAGAAACTATTTCATGCACCAATGTCATGCTGCCTTCTCCACGCTTTAATACGAGGCTCTTAAAAGAGAACTTTCAAACAATCTCATCCAAGCAGACTTATTGAAGGGGAAAAACGTAAACAGATCGAAATTGTTCTCTTGCAGAAAATGACTTATTTGTGTTCAGCAGGGGCAAAACCTGTATTTTGGTGCTTCTCTCCAGGTGTATTCACCTACAGGCTGAATGTATTCCAGTACTGCATCATCACACGTTCCCTAGAAGAGCACGCAGAGCAGGTCTGGACCAGACTAACACCAGCACACAAAAGAAAGGGAATATCACTTCTTGACATAATTTCTATCAAAGCTGACAAACTGCCTACAGTCCTCCGGCACGAGTGCTTAATTTTGTTCTATATTTAGCCTTCATGAACCGCTTTTGAGAAACTGAGACAAAACTGTGAAAAGAGTCAGTGAGAAAACACACTCAAATGAAAACCATGCAATCAAGTTGAAAACATAGACAAAGGTTACCATCTGTGCGAATCGATTCAGCCAACTGTAAGCTTCATTAAATCCTTTATGGGTTCGTAGCAGAATCAGAAAGAGCAACATGTGAGGCGACGTTTCCTTCATATTTCAATCTGGTGCAGCAACGATTGTTATCCTTCTAAATCAGGTCAATTTAAGAGATGAATTCAATAACACCTGGGTATGGCAACCATGCTCATAATGAATTCCTTGTAATGATTCGTTTTAGCAATTAGCCTCAGGCATAACCAATTCAACCTCAATTACTCTGTGGAGCCGGGCCTATCCGTGCAAAGACAACACTATATGCTTTGAATATCAAGGTTCTCTCACTTGGGGTGAGCTATACCTTCACAACCTACACCCTCACAACACTCTGACTTCCCAAGCTACACCACCACAACACTCTGACTTCCCAAGCTACACCACCACAACACTCTGACTTCCCAAGTTACACCACCACAACACTCTGACTTCCCAAGCTACACCACCACAACACTCTGACTTCCCAAGCTACACCACCACAACACTCTGACTTCCCAAGCTACACCCTCACAACACTCTGACTTCCCAAGCTACACCATCACAACACTCTGACTTCCCAAGCTACACCACCACAACACTCTGACTTCCCAAGCTACACCACCACAACACTCTGACTTCCCAAGCTACACCACCACAACACTCTGACTTCCCAAGCTACACCATCACAACACTGACTTCCCAAGCTACACCCTCACAACACTCTGACTTCCCAAGCTACACCACCACAACACTCTGACTTCCCAAGCTACACCACCACAACACTCTGACTTCCCAAGCTACACCCTCACAACACTCTGACTTCCCAAGCTACACCATCACAACACTCTGACTTCCCAAGCTACACCACCACAACACTCTGACTTCCCAAGCTACACCATCACAACACTCTGACTTCCCAAGCTACACCATCACAACACTCTGACTTCCCAAGCTACACCACCACAACACTCTGACTTCCCAAGCTACACCACCACAACACTCTGACTTCCCAAGCTACACCACCACAACACTCTGACTTCCCAAGCTACACCACCACAACACTCTGACTTCCCAAGCTACACCATCACAACACTCTGACTTCCCAAGCTACACCACCACAACACTCTGACTTCCCAAGCTACACCCTCACAACACTCTGACTTCCCAAGCTACACCACCACAACACTCTCGAGACAAGATGGGGCCAGTTGCATAAACTTGGTTTTAAGACTAGTCTTAGCCTTAGACTGTCTTAAATTGTCAGGTTAGACTAGTCTAACTAAGCCTGTCTGTTGCATAAATAGTAAGACTGACTTAATTTGAGGTAAAAAAGTTAGCCACCTCTCCCCCTGGCTAAACCTTGCGGTAAGGGCTGAGTTGCTAAGCCAACGATCTGTTAGTAGGCTACGTCATTATCTTAGAATAATTTATTACGAAAGGAAATAAGTGTGTTATTTGTAACTGCAGAAAATGTTGACTGGGTTCTGCTTTTCCGCAGAATAATATGTCATTTTATTAAACGAGTGAGTAGATGACAACATAACTCACTTTATTGATGCTAGCACCAGCCATATGCGTTGGAGTTGTTGATAAATGGAAGTAGCGTTGGGGTTAAATAAAGAATCTTAAAAACGCATACACTATTTGTTAATGAGACAACTTTTTTTTATATTGTATTTCTCCAACAGATATAGGTTTTCATCAGGTTTAAATGTCTCGATCTTCCTCCGTTAAGTGTCGCTGTTTTGTCCGCCATGTTTTCTTTTTTCTTGAAGTGTCTTATTTTACCTATAATGCAAAGCGCTAAATCAGTCTTACGTTAGTCACTGATCATAAAGCTTTATGCAACAGGTAAATTGAAGTGTCTATGGCAAGTCGGACTTAAAGTTGCATTTAGGTCTAAGACTAGGTCTACTTTTATGCAACTGGCCCCAAGGGCTCCAACCTGCTCTGCAGCCGGACTCTTCTGACAGGGAAACAAGCATGTATTTAACCCTCTGCAGTCTTATTTCACAGTTTGGAGAAAAAATATCATAAATAGGGAAGAATGGTGGTAATGAGTTACGTGGGAAAGGCCACAGAAACAACTTTGTGGTGCGGCAACCAGCTGTGTTAGGTAACAGGGACTTAGAGCACAGACGTCCACCTTCACAGGTCGCAGCCGAGCACATGAATGGCTCCTTTGAGACGTTTGCCAAAGGGGGAAATTCGAACAACTGTTTTCATCCGGTTAAAAAATTCATGTAAATGGGAAGTTTATATGGGAATTACATTTACAGGCAAGAGCTCAGCCATAGGGCAGGCAGTTCCCATTACAACAGTAAACTACATATCTCCATAACTACAGCTTATTATTGTGCTTATAGGAACAATCGTTTTCTGGCAATACATTTAAAATTATAGCCTAATAATTTGTGGCTCAGCATTAGACGCCATGACATTTACTAAGCTACATCATGACTCTTCATGCCAGTAATAGTTCAGGTATTATTTAGCTCAGTAAAATGGGGTAAAATATGCCACCTTGACAAAGGAGATTCCTGCCAGATGGAGAATAAACAAACAGCAAGGAATGTTGAACATTTATGTTTAGCAGTTATTCTAATACAGTGCTTACAGTGAATATATTCTTGAGTCTAAAACAGTCTTTTCCCAAGATCCACGTCCTCAGACTAGCTATGCCAGACTAACAAACCAAAAGCAATATATTCCATCCTGCTTTATCTCTGGTTACAGCCTTTTACAGCGAAGTCTCCAAGGGCCTGCTCAACGTGAGATTGTGGGAGATCAGGGCAGAAGGCAATTTCTTCCATCCTTAGTTCAGATCTTCCAAAAGGATCTCCCATACTAACATCAGCTTCTAGGTTAACTCTCTCTCTCTCTTAACAGATCTTCCTTTACTTGCCAGTTTCAAATGGAGCTATGAAGCTGTACAAACCACTTATCAAAAGACCTCATTTATCTACGGTGGTTTTGGTGTGTTGAGCTCTGACTGGGGAATACAAACATATTCTCTGCCCATCTCCTCGATGCACCGAAACCTGCTAGAAGAGTTCAAAGTTCGGGGTATCGTTACTAATATTAGATTGCATTACATCCATGTCAGACTCGCTCTTCACGGTGCTTCACAGGTCAGAGCAACAGGGAACATCTTCACATGTACAGTAATAGGCTGACGAAATGGACACAGTCCTGTACATGAGCCGAGCGCATGATCAACCAAGACAGCTAGACGCGAACAAACAAGGGCATGCTGGAGGTGAGCTCACAGCTGACATTACTTTCAATTGATATCTGACAGAGGGGAGTTAGATTTCTCTAGACCAGCTGCTCCTCTCTCTAAAGGTCTTTCTTCTCCTTTCTCCTGCCTTCTCCCCCCTCGCCTCAAACAGACATCCAGTCTTTTGAAACCACTACATCAAAATAGCAAACAAGGGGTTGGCCAGGGGTCATTCTGTAATGGCTGGATGTATCTCAGAACAAAATAGGCTACCTTTGTCTTGCGACGAATGAAAAAGAGTTATTTATCATCTCGTCTCATCTGGAACATGTCTGAACCTGGACACAGAGAATGACCTCTTTCTCTTCACATCATAACAAGCTCTCAACGCTTGCAGGATCGTTCCTCATATCGTCCCCCGCGACAGATACAAACGTAACCATCTTCAAATGGAACATGAGGTATTGTAAAAATTCGAGAATAAAAAAAAAAAAAGTTCTGAATTGCTGCCATGTGTGCTAGGATTCTAGGAAGCCCCGGGCTGTCCTTAACCATATGTCTCCACTGATGCTCATCGCAGGCTGAGAGCTGTTGTCAGTACCAGAGGAAACCAGGCCAATCAAGAAGGGCTCAACAATATCTCCAGTCCGCTGTGATCATATCGTACCTACGTCCACGATAAAAGCAAATATGTGCTCGATGTCTCAAATGGCATCCGCGCAAGAGGACGAATAATTCTTAATCGGCTGATAACGCCATAGGCTACAACATGCCAAGGACGTAGCCTAAATCACAAACTAATCAGTTCATGGTTTGTGTTATTTCACTATGGGATGGTGTTTTGAGGTGGACATAATGTGAGAATGTATCTACTTGCAAACCAAAGTAGAATTTCCGATCCAAGAGTATCCTAATATTCCGCCTTCAGAGCTGTTCATCACAACGTCACTCCAAACAAGAAGCTACATGCACACAGGATCAAAAATAGATTTGATTATGAACCTACTTGAAAGAAAAATACAATTGTCAGAAACCAAGGTGGAACATGTTTTCTTTCAAATTTAATTTCACTTTAATTACATTGTTGATTAGGACGGCATGCGTGTTTTCTCAACAGTCTGCTCTTACTTAAACCTCCACATGCCAAAACGCAAGGATATATAATTGCAACTCCAGCTCTGAAAATGAATCTCAACGGTACATAGTATATGGCTGATCCTGATTTCAGACTCCAACCCAGGTATCATTCACTGGTGTGTGACCTGCTGTCTAACAGCAGCCAGCATGTTTACAGGCACCACAACTCTAGGCAGCCTAATTAAATCCAATCAAGGTCACCACATAAGGTGGCAGCAGATCTGTTCAAGCATCAAACTGTTCTGCTCCGAACACTCAACACCTCCCTCACCTCACAAATCACCTCGACAGAAACACACCATCATCAACCAGCACAGGACGGAAATGGTAATGCTTCCAAAAAAATAAAATGTAAATAAACTCAATGTTTTAGACACGTCAGGATATGTAACAAGACAGAGTGGGTGGCATGTGAAGGGGTCCGACATGCAGCAGCAGTGGGCTGCATCAGCCAGCAGACAGGGACACCTGCTCAGGGTCTAATAAGAGGCCTCGTCACCCGCAGGTCCAGACCCGCCTCGTCACCCGCAGGTCCAGACCCGCCTCGTCACCCGCAGGTCCAGACCCGGGGGGGGGGGGGGGGGGGGTTTCTTAGCAACAACGGCCCGCCAGGAGCGATCAAATGTCGATTCCAGCGAGTCTCAGTGATGATGGGACCATTCTTTAGCTCTCTCCTCACCTCTCCGCTGATTGTAATGAGCCTTAGTTAATAGGTCATAAGGCCCTGGTTAACATTCATATTTGTTATTAAGACGTAGGATGGTAGTAAGCCTTAATAACAAATATGAAGGTTAACGAGGGCCTTATGACCTGCTAACTAAGGCTTATTACATGCTCCTGAATCTGTAGTGTCACCAGTGTCTCTAGAGAGGAACCTGGGTACAGCAGTCACACATGTCAACAACCAACTGCTGCTGTACACCCGTATACACTCAAGAGAGGAAGGACAGCTATGCAGAGATCTGCACACAGCAGAGATCTGCACACAGCAGAGATCTGCACACAGCAGACGTTCTCTGTCACGTTTCCTCAACTCATGTAAATTAACTCAATTCGTTCATACTGGTTTTGTATACAGAGAGATACAATATAGACATGTATGTAAGCAATCACTAATCTACTCTTATTCATGTATCCTAATCTATGCATAAGGAGAAAACATCTGTCTGTGTGTGTGTGTGTGTGTGTGTGTGTGTGTGTGTGTGTGTGTGTGTGGAGCACACTCTGTGGTTCCCTCCCTCCGTGTTCAACTAAAGATCGTCTGCAGCAGCTTGCAGGTGTTAGTTTCCTATTATAACATTCAAAACATGAACTCGCTCCTCTTTCACTTTCAAGCATCAAGATAAAAACGGAAAGCTTTCACAAGCACTCTCCAGCGACTCACCAATCAGCTCAGGACAGACGCGCAACAAGTTAGCGGCTCCTACAGCCCTCCTCCACCCCCTCCACCGTAATTGCAGACTGCCTGCTCAAGTACAATACGTTTGACTTTCCCAAATATATCTGAGCGACATATTCCAGCATGTGAACAATTTTTTTTTTTCTTTGCTGTAAAACAAAGTGTTTATTTCCTTGTGTTCTGTTCCGTTTGCAGTGAGCCGTGAGAGCGTGGCTGCTATCATCACCCACAGAGGATACATTTCAGACAAATATGATTTCAGCTGAACACTGTCTTATTCAACACTACACAGACAGCTCCTCGGAAATTACTGACATGTTTAATTATTCATCTAGCACCAGATTTGAAAGAGCTGGAGAACAACACAATAGTTCAATGTTTCCAGTGGAAGGATAAAATGGTACTATTGTGTTGATGAATGGATGAGGACAAATCAGCGATTGAAAAGGTTGTGATGATTCATAATATTCTAATAAAAGAGCCACATTGAGGTTTGTAGATACGTAGCAATTATGAAAAAGCTACATTATAAGTGTTTAGATGTATAAATTGTAATATTCGCAAATAAAAGACACATGATTTTCCTATTGTAAGCTTCACTGTCAAGTAATGGTTTTACATAACAATGCATTTTAGACAACTTTTAATTCATTCATATATCTTTGCTACCACACACACACACACCACACGTAGTGGCAATGCAATCCACTAGAATGTTGTCGGTCTCTGGTTAGAGGGATGTGTATTAGCTCGCCGTTTGAAGGGAACATGTCTGACAGTATGTTAGTACAGTATGTGTGTGTGTGCACATGTGGCACCATCACATGAGAAGGGACAGGGGGAGGAGTCAGAAGGGACAGGGGGAGGAGTCATCCCACAGCAGGTTCACCCCCGGGGACAGCGGTGTTTCGCTTCAACGGTCTGAGATCAACTGACTATCAACAGTCTGTTTCAGCACATAGCTCGTTCATCCTGAGAGGGAGGTGGGCACGGGGAAGTCAAATACATTAACATGTAAATTACACAATTACATAATGATATTCAGATTTTTCTGAACTGACAGGGGCCATATGCTCGCACTGTACTCGCTTGATGCAAATTTGCAACTTGCAGCCTACCAACCTGTTCTACCCCCAGAAACACTGTTGTTAAGACAGGTGCAAACAGACATTTAACATATGAGTGCCACGACACAAGGCCAGCAGTCTCTCTGATACGATCAAAAGTGATCATAGACTTAAATGAAGGTATCAGACACATGAAAGTGGGGTGATCATTTAAATGGACTTACCGTCTTGGAGTCTAACTCGTGGTGTGGTTGGCCTAAGACCTTATCTACACTGGTCGCGTCTGCAAATGTAACGAACCCAAACCCTCTGCAACACAGAGCACAGGAGAAACACGTTAGAACGCATGTTCTGAGCCTTTTTAAGAACACAGATCATTATCATTTCAATTATTTATGACAGTGAGTGTATTATATATTTTTTACATCTTAAAAATGACTGAACATGTTCTGCTTGCCTTAATAAACACTAGTAAATCATACTTATAACTTGTCAAATATTTGTAAGGTTGAAGGCACTGATTGCAATAAATATTGACGTATGCTAATTTAAAGGAGAGGGTACACTACAACACAGAGCAGTGCAGTCCCAAAGTCAATGTCAAATTGCAATCGCCCGCAGTTTTACAGCGAGCTACTGTTCAGCTGCAGATATCTTCTCAGCTTATCTGTCTGTACAACACGGGACACAGGCTGGCTTAAATCGAGGCATGGACAGTCATTTGATGAACAGTAACAGTAAACAGTAAAACATTTCACCTGGAACGTTTTGTCGTGGGGTCTCTCATCACCATACATTCTCTAATCTCTCCGAATTTGCTAAAATAGTCTCTAAGACTGTCTGTGAATAGAAGGAATATATCAGGTAATTAGTCAACAACAAATGATCGTCATACTATTTTCAGTGATATACAAAAATTCCCCGTGATACATGTAGGGGTCGAATAGAGGACTTCAGTTGATTGGAAATCAAAAATAACCTCGCGCGCACACGGAGGCACTCCACATATCCCATACAGCGCTGCACACACGCACATACAGCAAGCCGCCTGAACAGCCACGACCGGAATACAGCAGCAAAACCACAGCAAACATACATACAAGAACATTATTGTCTCACCTGGCGAAGTCTGCCAGCTGAGCCCACCGATAAACATTTTACTGTAAGAAGAAAACACAGTAGAAGTGAGTCCAGATGTCAGATCGGCCATTTTGACGTGTAACTACTTATAAAAGCGATCTTAATGGATAGAAAGAAGCGAAACACGTTCGCTGAACAGCGTTAATGTATCTCGATAAAGAGGGAGGCCAGCCTTGCCACAGTAGTCTGTCACAGCAAGGCTGGAGCTCTTACTAACTGCATCCGGAAGGACTGCCGCTTCAGTTCGCGTTCTGCGAGCTGAACTGATCTAGCACGGAGCTCATACTGTCCCGGCAGAATGTCTAACATGAAAAATTATATCCATAAAATAATGTTATTTTTTATTTTAATCTTACCCCGGGTCATGTTGTGAATCATTTGGGCTTCCAGATGTGGCTTGACTCCCGTCTCCTTCCATATCTAACCAAACTATAGGCAGTAACTACAGTAACAGACACACACAGACACGGCAGAAGCTATGCAAAGCCCCGCTATGAGAATATTACTGACTGAGCCGGGAACGGAATCGTCACACGTGGGGCAGCGCAGGCTCGCTCCCTCCCCGCCAGCTCACCCTCCCCTAGCCTGCCGGGGCGGGGCGTGGCCTCGTCACCTAACCAATCCAATTGACGTCAACACACAAACTCCGCCTATGAGAGTCTTGTAAACCAATCCCCCCTATTGGTCATAACGTGCCGATGCCAGTGTTATGACCGATGTGATTAGTTTACAATGTTGAAGTTGCGTTGCATGAAAACGTGTTATAACACTATCGTGTTAAGTACGTGTTGGCCTATGAAGATGGAGGAGGGATGCAGCTATAGATGTTCAAGTTGCACAAGACGCAGTTACAGTAGCAGGGTCAGAAGAGGGCCTCTGGTCATCAAACCTTACATCACTACATAGATCATAGTTCCAACTGAAGATATGAACAAATGCAGCAGGTGTGTATTTTTCAGATAGTTAATATTTAACACGTCAGTGTGAGGGTTTAAAAGGACTATGACAGCAAAGTTACTGAGCGCTAGAATATCTATGTCCTAAAAACGTATTTCTGTCCACATCGATTGAGATCTCTGGCTTAGAACAGCGTCAAGATGCATGCGTCTGAAG
Organism: Thaleichthys pacificus; assembly: GCA_023658055.1. NCBI lineage: Eukaryota > Metazoa > Chordata > Actinopteri > Osmeriformes > Osmeridae > Thaleichthys > Thaleichthys pacificus. Next base: position 13,414,469 of record CM042858.1, read on the forward strand.
GTGATGAGGTATACCATATGCACACCTTTCACGTTGCGAAGACGATTACATAAACCTACATGCTATTCAGAAAAATCAGCATCTAAAACTGTATTCCATAATTATGTTTTGAACAACAATGAAGTTATTACCCATAACTAGACGATAAAACCAAGACGGAAGTGGTGGACTTCGTGTTAGTAACCTGAATATCCGTGTTTATTACTCAGTAACTGAAGGAAGCAGACCTAGTTTTCCATTAAATCTGAACACAAGTGAGAGCTCAATTAAAGCTGGATGCTCAGAGGATTTCAAGTCATGGTACAGTGATTGCTGTTTATTTATTTTCCTTAGAACAGCATGAGCCAGAATGAGGAACACACACACACACGGTTGAAGTTGATCCATTTAGATCAATACGTATAACATACATCTAAAACATTTAGAACACAATCCACAGTGTAAGCAAATAAAGATCCATCACTTTAACTCTGACAGATGTTTCATGTGTTTAAATGAAAACCTTCAAAGCTGAAGTTTATGGAGCGAGAGTGTGAGGCGAGTGTGAGAGGCGAGTGTGAGAGGCGAGAGTGAGAGGCAAGTGTGAGAGGCGAGTGTGTGAGGCGAGAGTGAGAGGCGAGTGTGAGAGGCGAGTGTGAGAGGCGAGTGTGAGAGGCGAGTGTGAGAGGCGAGTGTGAGAGGCGAGTGTGAGAGGCGAGTGTGAGAGGCGAGTGTGAGAGGCGAGTGTGAGAGGCGAGTGTGTGAGGCGAGTGTGAGAGGCGAGCGTGTGAGGCGAGCGTGAGAGGCGAGCGTGAGAGGCGAGCGTGTGAGGCGAGTGTGAGAGGCGAGTGTGAGAGGCGAGTGTGTGAGGCGAGCGTGAGAGGCGAGCGTGAGAGGCGAGCGTGAGAGGCGAGCGTGAGAGGCGAGCGTGAGAGGCGAGCGTGAGAGGCGAGCGTGTGAGGCGAGCGTGAGAGGCGAGCGTGAGAGGCGAGCGTGAGAGGCGAGCGTGAGAGGCGAGCGTGAGAGGCGAGCGTGAGAGGCCTTCATTCCACAGCCACAGGCCCTGGACTCCAGTGCTACTGAACGGCTTGTTCTGAGTGGGATAACAATATGATCCAGTCCTGCATATTCATGTAATCAATCTCTACCTTGTAATTACCTACACCAGCCATCCACAGTTCAGAGGTCATGAGGAAAGAATCAGTTTCGTGATTCATGGTTGTAGAAATCTGTATAAAAACACGACCCTCAACAACAGGGAGAAAACTAGCGAGTGTCATTTATTGGTCGAGATGCATTTTCGAATATGCCTCCAGTCACAATGACATCTGTGTTTGATTAATGAATGGATAAAGAATTCAAAGGGTGATTCAATTTTTAATACCCTGCATCTGTTACATAGCTTGAACATATCAATTTCCATTTTAGATAAACACATGAATAATTAGTTTTCCTAAAAGGGAACACTTTAATTTTGTGTAAACGAAACTATACTCTAAGCTTTTACTCTGTGGAAGATATGGGATTTCTTGTGTGCTGATGTTAATCACAATTGTTTGTAGGCTACTAGCTATTACATTACTATCCTCGTGTACACTGCCCATGTACACATTCACATCTCCAGTACTGTGATCAATGTCCACGTTATAGGCAAGGAACGGCTGTATTGATCACAGTATGGAATACTATGTGAATGGGTTTAGGATCAAATGAGTAACTAGTAGAAATGTAATAACTAGTTCTACTGCACGAGCACATGGGAATTCTCACTTCTTCCACAACTCACAAACACATCGCAGTTTACTGAAGCGATACAACTCAGATACTTAAGTGTGGCCTCTAGAGCAGCAAACCTCAGGATAAAATACACAAAACCTGTGATTTAAACGTCCCACTGATCAGCATTTACTGTTAGTCTCACACAGCTCATCTGAAGAAAGGACGATTGGCAAACAAGAGCCAGCGCCTGCAGGCTGGCGCAGGGGGGGCATTCAAGCCTGTGGATACTGATCGGAAGGAGCAAGGGGGGGATTTAGAGGGAGGGAGAAACGATAGTGTGTGAGAGAGGAGAGGGATGAGGAGCCAGGGATGACAGCTGGGGACGTGCTTGTCTGCTGCAGCTGTCAGGCCGACCCTTGTTGTCAAACGGAGTGCTCAAACCGAGAGCAGCAGCAGAGATCGATGCACAGATCTCGGTGACAGTGGCCCTGCTAGCGCCATGCCTAGCTGTCGTCTGACAGCGTAGAATCTTCCTCCTTCCTAGTCATTGTTACACCCATCCAAGACATAGTGAAATGATGACGTTCAAGAGCACAGCCTCGCTGTGGTGTTTTGATTTTGCCGCGATACACATTATCATGAAATCAATGCAGGGTAGGCCTAATTGTTAAATCTATCATTCTTGTACATCTTTTCCTTTCATTTACTACATGTTAGATTGTTAACTTTATTGTCCTTTGGATTTGGGAAAATCAGACTATTGAAAAACGTTTCAGATTATTCAAATTTGAATGCACGAGAACGCATTTGTTCGCTGCTGCCCCATTTCAACCACCTGCACATCTGTGGCCTGTTAGGGTCAGTAGGTCCTGTGACGGGTAGCCACAACCACGCTACAAACGCTAGCACTTCACGGACCAAACAATTATACACATAATAGGCCTACAGCTGTAGGTTGTAAGTTGGAAAATCTACCTGTTTCATGACGCTGTAGCTGCTGCGATTACGAACACATCGTGTAGAGAGCAGCATCATGACTAAAACAGCTGTTATTGGCCTCGGGAGTGAGGACACCTTTGCTAATCTGTCAGTCTCTCTTCATGGCGGCCGGGAGAGCGAGTGTGCTGTTCTAGGCAGCGGAGATAATGGTGGATGATAAAGTGTGACTTCATTAATCAATGGGGGTCTTGAATGAGACTGCTTATAGTCTTGCCCTTCCTTAACATGCCACACGCCCTTAATTAGTCTAATCAAAGACTAGCTATGGAGAGCGCTCACTCACACGCTATCCAGAGGATTTGGCTTCAGCAATAATTTGCACCACAGGTGACTTTAGAAGAATATATCTTCAAAAAATGAGATTTCAAACCTCGTTTTCTGAAACAAACATCGCTACAAAATGTCCGCTGCTAGATAGAACAAATAAATATATCACATTCAAAATTGCGGTCTGAAAGTTGAATCCAGATTTATTTCTATTTTGTACATCACAAATTCTCACATAGGCCTACATGAAACTCGGCTTGACCGATTCAGGATGAAACCGAGCCAAAAGGCCAGATCGAACAATGGAGACAGGAGACAGTCCTAGACAAGACAGGTATGTGTGGATCATGGACACGATGGAGGGATACGTAAGGCAAGGTACAATTATTTGTCACACAATCCCTCAGTTTATTGCAGTTAGTTCAGAACATCTTGGACTGTAGCGTTGATAAACTGAGACACCAACATTATCTACAAATCGTATCATTCTTTAGACAACAACAAGCTCATGATTCCTCATAACAGTTCCTGTACTTTATTTCAAAACAATATGACGTATCTAGACTTGTCTTTTGCTGATAAGTGACCTGTGACCTAATCAACCACAGCACAGAAGGATGCATTCTACCATGAGGGGACATTTTGTCGTTAAGATTTTAAATGACATGAAGCAAACTAGACACAACGGACACATTCCGATGTTTGTAATCCCCACACAGTAATCTACGGACAGATAATATAGCAACCGACTTTCTCTCATCAGAACAACAGACTGTTTCCTCAACAACAAAAGCAAATACTTGTCGTTGGGCTCCCTCTAGTGCACCAACTGTGTAGGGCACCTTTCAACTTAGAAATACCACAGACAAGGACAGACTTCATGATCATGAATAAATATACACAGACCCCAAATATTCATAATTATTTTAACCAAAACAAATGACCACTAACAAGAGGGTTAAAGTCAAGATAAGAAAACAAAAACACGGCCCTTTCTGTTGGAGTTGTTGTCAGGAATACAAGTGGAGGTTTGGGGGAAGACAGCGTGTCCTGAGAAGATGTAAGGCCAGGAGGTGCCTGGCCGGTCAGGGGGCGCTAGGCCCGGACAGGGGGCGCTAGGCCCGGTCAGGGGGCGCTAGGCCCAGTCAGGGGGCGCTAGGCCTGGTCAGGGGGCGATGATCCAGCTGCAGAACCCTCTCTCCACCAGCGCCTGGTTCACAGACACCACCTGAGAGGACACACACACACACACACGGAGTAGCATCAACAAACACACTCAACATCAGAGAGATGTGACAAGAGGGAGGCAGGGGGGGAGGGAAAGAGGGAGGGGGAGAGTGGGAGAACAGGGGGTAGGAGTGAGAGACAACAGTCAGAAAGGCAGATGTGGTCCACAGCTGGTGGGTGTTCCCCTGGTCTGGCCTGTGAGGAACACTGGTGTTTACACACCTCACTCCCCTCCTTCCTCCAGAGCTGCACCAAAGGAATTCCACTCGTGTGGAAATCTGTGACCTGAGGGAAGGAGAGAGACTGATCACTGTGCGTCCGAGAGGAGGATGAAGAGGAGAGGACAGAAGCGTTGTGGTCTTCTTCACCGACCTGTGCGAGTAACGATGCTCCTTGCGTCAGCTCCTCCAGCGCTGCCTTCGCTGACGCTGAAAACTCCTCCTCTCCTATAGTAAACAGAAGTACAATTCTTTTAGACAGAGTTGGAAAAAGTACACATATCCTTCACTCAAGTAGAAGTACAGATGCTCATGTTTAAAAAGACTCTGCAAAGTGTCTGAAGTAAAGAAGTCCTCATCAATGATGCTAACTTTTTGGGGAAAAATATTTTCAACCTTTTGAAACTTTTTTGGAAAAATATTTTGTCAACCTTTCGAAATCCTTTTTCAACCTTTGAAACTTTACTGCTTTTTCCCCACACAGTGAAAGGAGAACAGAGAAGCCTAACCTAGAGTAGCAGCAGAGTACAGTACGGAGTATAGGAAAGTCCTCATCAATTATGCAAACCTTTTTAGGAAAATATGTTTTTCAACCTTTTGAAACTTTTTGTTGCGGCTGTGGTAAGAACCCAGGCCGCTGTGGTAAGACCTCAAGCTATGTGGTACACGTACTGATCCGCCACTCACCTGGAAGACAAGCTAGATTATCCAAGATGACCTCTGACCCTTGGAAAGGTAGGGACACAAAGTCAGACCTGCAGGGAAAACAAACATCACATCACCATCCAGACACACACACCAGGCCTGTTTGTCATCACAAGCTGCTGTGGTCTCACCCGACCCTGCTGTCTCACCTGGACATACAGAAACTCTCTCCTGTGGTCTCACCCGACCCTGCTGTCTCACCTGGACATACAGAAACTCTCTCCTGTGGTCTCACCCGACCCTGCTGTCTCACCTGGACATACAGAAACTCTCTCCTGTGGTCTCACCTGACCCTGCTGTCTCACCTGGACATACAGAAACTCTCTCCTGTGGTCTCACCTGACCCTGCTGTCTCACCTGGACATACAGAAACTCTCTCCTGTGGTCTCACCTGATCTGGCGCAGGCTTTCGATCCGGACCGTGTCGTACCCTCCGTAGTCGACGTAGCGGACCTCCACCTCCCTGCTGTCCTGGTGGTATCGCATCACCTGGGCCCTCCACCACGCCCCCTCCGGCATCTGGCCCGCACAGATCACCCCCACTGCCAGCCAGCGAGGGGTGTGTGTGTGTGGTGTGTGGCAGGGACAGGAGGGCAATGAAAGAGTTAAAACAGCCACCCCACCAACCATCCAACTCATCCCCACAGGAGAAGCAGGCCTGAGCCAGGCTCTGCTGTACCTTCCACTAGGGCTGGGCGATATATCGAATATTAGCGATAATATCGCAATAATTTTGACGACGATGAAAATGTGAGAATATTGTGAATAACGAATATTTAAAAAAACAACAACATTGTCCTTGTGTTTTAAGATCACCATCTGGCTCCTCTGTGTACACACACACACACACACAAAGAGCATGCACACAAACTGAAAATTGCACACACCGGCACTCTCTTTTGCCTTCTTTTTGTTGTCACATAAGGACCTCTGCATGAATTGTTCCATGTGAGGTCCATTTTGTCAAGTTGCAAGTACCATGTTATGGCAACTGCTTAAATTTGCACTACACATTTTGTACTTTGTAACAATAGCTGTTCCATCAAAATTGTTTTTGTTGTTTTCTAATGGGGGCAAAAGAAAATCATGTTTTTTTTATTATTTAAATTCAAATGCAAACATATCGAGATATATATCGAATATCGTAAAAATTTACAATATCGAGATATCTTTTTTTATATATATATATATATATATATATCGCCCAGCCCTATCTTCCACTGGGGCAGGGAGAGCAGGGCAGCTGGGTGTGTGTGGTGTGTACCTTCCACTGGGGCAGGGAGAGCAGGGCAGCTGGGTGTGTGTGTGTGTGGTGTGTACCTTCCACTGGGGCAGGGAGAGCAGGGCAGCTGGGTGTGTGTGTGGTGTGTACCTTCCACTGGGGCAGGGAGAGCAGGGCAGCTGGGTGTGTGTGTGGTGTGTACCTTCCACTGGGGCAGGGAGAGCAGGGCAGCTGGGTGTGTGTGTGGTGTGTACCTTCCATTGGGGCAGGGAGAGCAGGGCAGCTGGGTGTGTGTGTGTGTGGTGTGTACCTTCCACTGGGGCAGGGAGAGCAGGGCAGCTGGGTGTGTGTGTGTGTGGTGTGTACCTTCCACTGGGGCAGGGAGAGCAGGGCAGCTGGGGTGGGCATAGCACAGCCTCATCTGCTGGTCCAGGCTGCGCAGGGCGTGGAAGGTGGGGTGTGTGTGCTGCTGCAGGAACAGGTAATTCCCAGAAGCCACCTGGGCCACCCTTACCTCCACCGTCACCCTCTGAGGCAGCAACAGCTGACAGACACAGGAGGAAGATGTCATTGGCTGTTACTCTGCTCCTCGTACACTGACAGCCAATGGGAACCTACCCAAGATGTGATTGGAAGAGCGGGCAGGCTGGGGGCGGGAGGCGGGGCGTAGCAGTTGCTTAGTTCCAGATCTTTAAACTTCATCCTGATCATGTCCAGAGCCAAATCTACCTGCTCATTAGTCCCTGGAGGGAGAGAGAGAGAGAGAGAGAGAGAGAGAGAGAGAGAGAGAGAGAGAGAGAGAGAGAGAGAGAGAGAGAGAGAGAGAGAGAGACAGACAGACAGACAGACAGAGGGGGTGAGAGTGAAGACCAGAGTCAGGTGTGGGCCTGTAGTCTCAGAGCTGGCTGGTGTTCAGCTGCAGGTGTGCTGACCTTCGATGTGGCAGATCTGGACCTCCTGGGTGAAGGGCAGTGTGCTGATGAACACCTTGGCTCCAGAAGTCTCCTTCAGGAAGCTCACATACCTGCCCTGTTTCCCAATTAGCCGGCCCACCAGGTGCTGCCACACACACACACACACACACACACACACACACATTTTCTACAAACCATCTTACTCCCATCTCTAAAATAAAATAAAATCGACCATCTAAAGCTAGAACACAGGAAAAACCTTTTCTTACATTTGATTAATTGTCTCGAGCTGAATCAGTATAACTTGCTAAAAGTGCAGCAACAGTCATGCCTGTACAGGAGACTACAGTGGTCTGGTGTGTGAGCAAGATGCCCCCCCCCCCCTCTCTCTACCCCCCCCTCTGCTGAGAGCGACACCAGGGCCTCTCTGCTGAGAGCGACTCCCCCCCCCCCCCCCCCTCCAGGGGGAGGGGGACTCTGCTGCAACTTATCCCATGCAGATGTCACAAGCACCTCTCACAGTAATTGGAAATGGAAGAGTAGGCTGAATATGTGCGTGTGGGTGTGTGTGTGCGTGAGGGTGTGTGTGTGTGTGGCCAGTCCCTGTAGAGTCCTCCTGAGTGTATGAGGCATCAGATTCCCCTCTCACAGCCTCCAGCACAACAAACTAGACCTGCAGCCAGAAGTATAACAAACTAGACCAGACCACTAGACCTAGCAGCACAACAAACTAGGCCTGCAGCTATAAATCTAGCTAACTAGAGCTGCAGCCAGAAATCTAGCAAACTAGAGCTGCAGCCAGAAATCTAGCAAACTAGAGCTGCAGCCAGCTCTGCCTCACCAGAGCAGCTGTCAAGCCACGTCCCCTCAGACCAGCATGTCAGGGCTGCAGGGTCAGACCAGCAGGGTCAGGGCTGCAGGGTCAGACCAGCATGTCAGGGCTGCAGGGTCAGACCAGCATGTCAGGGCTGCAGGGTCAGACCAGCATGTCAGGGCTGCAGGGTCAGACCAGCAGGGTTAGGGCTGATGCCTGGTCACACTCAGGTCCTACCTTGGGCACCTCAATCTCCCACACTGTCTGAGGGCCGCTGGTCTGGGGGGGGCCCAGCGCCCCCGGGGGGGAGAGGCTGGGCTGGGGGCTGTACTGAAGCCCTGGAGCCGTGCTGGTCAATCCACAACCTGGGGAAACACAGTCACCAGTCTCAACACACACACAACCCTTTTCAACAGCCTAATGTTCATCGTTCTGTAAGTACTCTTAATTCAGGGCCTATATTCCATTTGTAAAGTGCATCCATGCCATCACCATCCAGCTGGCTGTCAGAAGAGGCAGTGATCAACAGCCAGAACAACACAGGTGATTAACACGCTTCATACGACCACAACCTGCAAACACAGCCCGACTCTACTCCTGTAAGCTGGTAAACATTACCTCTGGAAAGCACTAGTGAGTTTAACACTCTCTGTAGACATGCGGCAAGGTACCGAGACTGTTGTCTCACCTGGAGCCAGCTCCTCCTCCTCCTCCTGGCTGAGACCATTCCTGAGGGCCTCCGTGGGGCCCCTGGCTATCCCCCGTCTCCTCCCCAGCTCTGACTGCTCCCCCCCTGGACAGGACCGGGCTGGGTAGTCCTCCTCACTGGAGCTGTCGTCTGACTCTGTGGAGCTGGAGTCCTCGGCAGGCTCCTGGGTCCACCCTGCCGGCAGAGTCTGGGATCCACTGCTGCTGTCTGGTATCCTGTCCTCCTGCAGGGGGGGAGAGACGGTGGTCTCCCCCAGATGAGGAGCACCTCCCTGGGCCTCACGGCCCTGCCCGGTGGGGCTGTCCTGGTCACAGGGCTGGATGTTGGTCTCCTCCAGGAGGGACCTTCCCCGGAGGATCTCGGCTACAGCTAGGGAGACCACGTCAGTGATCACACTTGCTGCCAGCTGGTTCACCTCCTCCACGCTGACGTCAGGCTCCGGGGACCGGGGGGCGCAGGGGGGGGCTCCACAGACAGGCCCCCCAGCGGACGACAGCGCTGGGTGGAGGTCTTTGGAGAGGATAAGGTCCTCCGTCAGATCCGTGAGGCACTTCTCTGTGAACCGGAGGGCGGCACCCCCAACCTCCCCCTCTGGCTCCGGCCTCTCAGAGGGGTGTGAGCTGGCCCTGAGGAGCGGCCCTGTGCCCTCACAGACCACGTCTGGAGCTCGCTCCGACGATACCTCCGGCCTCCACACGCATTCCTGTAGCTGTAATTGGCTGAGAAGAGCCACACCCTGCTGTGTTGATGCTGCTGTGTCTGCCCCGGCCTCCTGCTCCTCCCCAGCCAGGCCCCCCCTCCCCTGCCCCGCCCCGCCCGCCTGCCCGGGGCTCTGCTCCTCAGCTACGCCCTCCCCCTCCCCCTCCTGGAGGTGTGTGGGGGGGAGCCGGCCTTTCTTGCGTGCAGAGTACCACCACAGGCCCAGGAAGGCCAACACTCCCGACAGGGACAGGGGCAGGATGGACCTCAGACCCAACAGCATGATCTCCAACTACACCACCTGAGGAGGGGGAGGGTGGGGGGGAGAGAGAGTGAGAGGTTCGACACCTTAACAGGATAATCACCATGACTCATATTCATCACTGGCTGGGGAAGATGATGAGACTCCAGGAGCAGGAAGGAGAGGAGGAGAAGGAAGGAGAGGAGGAGGAAGGAGAGGAGGAGGAAGGAGAGGAGGAGAAGGAAGGAGAGGAGGAGGAAGGACAGGAGGAGGAAGGAGAGGAGGAGGAGAGGTGAAGGAAGGAGAGGACGAGGAAGGAGAAGGAAGGAGAGGAAGGAGAGGAGGAGGAAGGAGAGGAGGAGGAGAGGTGAAGGAAGGAGAGGACGAGGAAGGAGAGGTGAAGGAAGGAGAGGACGAGGAAGGAGAGGAGGAGAAGGAAGGAGAGGTGAAGGAAGAAGGAGAGGTGAAGGAAGAAGGAGAGGAGGGGGAGAGAAAGAGACAGTCCATCTCCACATAAAGGACCAGTCTTGGTGTACAGCATGTGTACACATCTGCTCTCAGCAGTGATCCCCTATGAGCTGAGAGTCTGGTTACAGCCTGCGGCCCTCAGGTGACACGCAACACCTTCTGAACGGATCACCCAGGACTCCTGTCAGCAGGTGCAATATTCATGTTGCTTCACAACTAGCTCTGGACACGCTCACTGTCCTGATGAGGAATCATCAGAACACCTACACTAGACAAGGTCTACGTCAGAACAGACACCTATAGGCCTGGTGATAGTTTGGTAAAAGAATAGTCTGGCTTGATTCTAAACTCTCCAGCTAAACTTAGCTTAGCTGACTCATTGTTCCCTGGCTGGCCAAAGGTGTCCATGGCATCGTGGTCTCTCTCAGCTGCAGCTAGCTGGGCGCTACGCCCGGATATAGAAGGACACACAAGCATGGCATTCCCCTGTGCACTGAGACCCAGGCCACAGGCATTACAGACAGACAGAGATAGGGTTTTACTAAGTCCACGACCTTCAGGGACTGACAGGCTGACAAGTGGACTTGGAGACGGCTCTCACCAGGCTTACCAGCCCTGTGTTCAGTCCCAGCACCATGATCACTTGGTCCTTTGCTTTGCTGAACAAAGTAGGTTGGTGGTCATGCCTGGAGTGTGTTAAAAGTAGGTCTACGGTTGTATCAATAGATGTTATGCCCAGAGGACCTGTACAGAATCATGACCAGGGTCTATTATTAGAACTCAGTCACCCAACTGCATGGTTCTAGCATCTACACAGCAGTATGGTACAGTGTATTGAATTACACAGACCAGACTCTGGAGAGAGGAAATAGACAATATTTAATACGGTAGCTCCCTCACTTCTCAGACAGCCAGATTACCTTGCTGCACTAACCGTCTGGCAACACCGAGGGCTCAGCACAGGGTCTGGATATCAGATTGATGGCTCAGTTTTGGGGGAATTTTGCTCCTGCGGGTCAAAAGGTCAGCATGAAACGCATAGACCTATAGTATAGTAGCCTACGGACTTACCTACAGCACGAAGTGAACTCTACACGTCAAGCCGTAAATACTTCCAATAGGCCGAGGCACCGGCGTATTGGCGCTTAAAAACGCGAGCTGGCAACGGTAGAAACATGATAGTGAGTGAAATGAGAGTCGCAAACGCATGTGAGATTCCATTAATATCCTACGCATCTTGCTAGCTAGCTAGCTAGCTAGCCCTTACTGCAGGTGCTGCCGGTTGTGTAGAACCAAACTCAAGACAACCTAGAGACAGCACGAATCCGACTGAAGCGGACAAAACAAGGATTTCCACAAGCACACTTCTTATTAGTACATACTGCACTACACGTGTAAAGAGCAGTAACATTGCGAATGAAGAGTAGCCAAAAGAAACGAACTTTGGTGGATGTAGCAGCTGGCTAGGCAGTCGGGTCATTTGCATCACGTGCATTAATTTGAGACCACCTATGGATAAACAGCGAAACTAACTAGGCAGGTATCCATTTAGTCGATGTTCACTATTCATAATCAGGTTATCTGTCGAGCTGGCAGAAATCCATGATTACTACCATCTATGTCATGCAAACCTGCTGATGATAGTGATGATGGCAACGAGATCTCTAGCGATAACAATTGCGTGATTTTACACGTTTATTTAGACCCTTTCTCCCGTATACTGGTACAATGTACACACACCAAAATCAAAGAGCTTTCCTGCCAACTTACCAAAACGTATTTTTTGTTCCACAACTATCAGTACTGAAGACATGCAACGGTACCGTAGTTCGTCTCATCCAACTACGCCTGGAAGTTATCGTCCTGCAGCAGCCAATCAAACCTCGCGATAACACTGAGGCGCACTAGCGCAGGTGCGGAGACGACAATAAATTGTTGATGAATGAGACGCATTACGACCAGTCAACAAAAATGTGCTGAATAAGTCAGCGGAGAAAACCAGTGCTAAAAATCCTGTCAATAATGTAACACTTAATTTCTTCTCTTTAAAATCGTGGTACGCCACACATTACTGCACCGGAATAACAATATTGTAAAGCAGCACGTTTCATCAACCACACCACAATCAATGTCCAGGACAGAAATGAGCTTTATTAGGGCAACGTCTGTTAATGTCAGATCAGATGAGGACGGCAACTTGTTATACTGTGAAGGTGTAGAGCACAGTCATCTATCCTCTAGTGAGCCTTTACTCATCCTCAATATATGTAATGACAATGACATGGAGAGGTTATCATTACTAACATTTGAATAATTCCATTTGAAGGTTTTACATGTACAGCAACTAACTGCTTTACAAAAAGCAAAATAATACAATATATCATCACATGTATTTACAGTGTAGTAAATATACCTTTGTCGATTTTTACACAAAAATATTTACAGAGGTGAAGCTAACTGCGTAAAAAAATGAAGGAAACAAGATTTAAAAGAGAGGGCCAATGGTTTAAAACATTGTTGCATAACCTTGAACCCTTATAACCATAACCTTGAATGTGCCAACTTATATCAACCCAGCGCATAACAACTGACTTCAATTAAGAATAATTAAACCCCAACGGTATATTTACAGAGCAACCCTCGAAAGACAAAATCTTGCTTCAAATCTTCCCTCCGTGTAAATAGAACTTGTGTTTGGGTTATCTATGAAATCAAATAGGCTACAACCCTTTTTGAAAGAAAAAAATAATAATGTCCCCCTCACATTGCCGGAAAGGAGTAATACTGTATTTGTCAAAAGGCTGACTAATTCTTCTCTCTATCCAGCTGCACGTGTTTTCTTCTGTTTAAATATTTTACCTTCAGTTGACTCACTAGTTAACTTAACTACTGTAAGTCAGACAGACACGTTTGGTTGAGGAAAGCACGGAGGAAAACAGAAATCAAAGATGCTTCGATGAAGCCTACAGCAGACTGAAGGCAAAGAAAGCTGATTGAGACGCACCCTTTCAAACATGAGCTAAATAGCTGATTGAGACGCACCCTTTCTAAAGGGCGCTTAAAACTGCCAGATCTGTTGATGAATGAATTTAGCAATATGAACACCGTAATAACAAAAATAATGTAGCATGCTGCTGTTGTGGTTCTCGTTTACAGATGTTCACGAATAAGCACATACAAAAAGAAAAAAACTACATTGTGGTTTTGCGTTTATAGCTTGGTCCATCTCTCAAAACCAACATTTCCTCCACGCCCAGTCTACCGTTTATGTCGATCAGAAGGATTAGGCGGTTACTATGCAGCAGTTAGAGTTGATCTGGTACTACACTGCAGTTTCTAAACGTTAGTTTCCTTCAAACGACTAGGAAAATCTCATGTTTGATTGTGTTTGGTAAACTTGTTCCATTTAACTTTTAAAAGCTTTCATTTATTTTCCCTTTCCATGATGAGGAACTGCTTCATCTAAACAAACATCCTCCTGATTCAAGTATATGAAACATTTGTAAACAAAATGCAGGCAGGGAGATCTACTTCATTATATTACATACAACACACATTAACTTTCATCAGCACCAACACACTTTGAATTTTGGAAACAACATTTAAGTGCGCACATTGTTCATACCTTGTAGTCGTTTTTTGTATTCGTTTTGTTAGTTTATATTGGATAAACGAACATATCAGAAACATTATGTGTTTAAAGCATGGCTGAACAGACTAAACAAAATGGCTGGTTTAACATTCACAAGTCTTGTGTTCTATAACAAACTGTCAGTCTTCATATCCTCCGTTTACGCCAATCTCCACTCAGTTATACACAGACTCGGTTCGGTGTATATAATGCACTTAACGCACGCTCCTACACTAAGGCCATGTCCATTGTGGAAAGGTCTAGAGGAGATGTCGTCTCCCAGGAGTGACCATGGGAAAGTTCTAACAAGCAACGAAAACACGAGTTGGCACATAAATGTAAACCCCACAGTAACCCCCCCCCCCCCCCCCCCCCCCACAGTGACAACACACCGCACGAACGGACTGTATGGCACTGGCTCTTGTCTCTCAAACCGCAGACACGAATCAGTCGGACTCCGTGACCAGGAGGCAGACTTCTGACCACCAACCGCCGTGGTCAATGCACGTTCGCGCGAACGAACAGCACCGTGTTTACAGACTGGAAAGCATTTCCTGTTTTGACACGTTCTAATCGATCCATGCAGGGAGAACGTCACCAAACGCAAAAGGCTGTGAGAGCAAATAAACACGGAGGAACACATGACAGGATTGATTTTCCTTCCGCTAGTGCAAGCTAGTCTTTGGTGCCTGCCGCACTGCTTCTCGTCTAATCCCACACCAGAACGGGAAGACTACGGCAGGGGCGGACTAACCCCGGAGCTGCTTTCTAACACTCTAACCACCTCTGAAGTCTTCACAACGCTTCACAGAAACACCGCGTCACCCCTGCAGCTGTGTGCACGAGGAGTCACTGCGCCACATAGTTGGTAATAAATAACGAATCCATATTTCTTCAGATCTTTCCAACGACTTGATGTAAAAAAAAAATATATATATATAAAATCAACTTCACTGTGAAAACAAAATCATAATTACAGTACAAATAAAATATTTTACTATTTACACTGTAAATAGAGGGCAGATTTACCAAAGCTTTTGAAACTGAAATTAGTGTCAAACTTTTTGAAAACAATAAACAAAAACATGAGAACTAATATGAGATCATTTGGATTCTGGATCAGAACCACCAAGTTATCATTTCCTGTCTAAATATGCAAATACAAACCTTAGTAAATCTGTCCCCAACATCATCGTCTGTCTATGTTATTCTTCGTTTCAACTCGAAGTACCAAATGTTAATGCATGAATATTCAACCACACATGGCTGTTATTATCAGGCAGCAGATTAGTCATGTCTGTATAACTGGGTATCATAGGGTACTGTTTACAATACTTATAACTGTATATATATACACATGTAGACGCTGCCTACAATAGTACCTTGCAGTTTGATGTCTCTCCACTCCCATGTTCTTTAGAAACATCTGAAAACCCTAGAAAAGGCACACAATGAACTAAACAACCTCCCAGTGTGTGTAAATGGGGCAAACAAACTATTCTTACTGAGGAACTCAGCCATACATGACCGTTCTCAAAACCTTCTGGTCAGGAGAACGTGTGAGAACCGTGACCCGGGGTGTGAGGCCAGCTGTGAGGCCTGCAGACCTGGTTCCTCCAGCTCCTCCTCTCTGGTTCCTCCAGCTCCTCCACGCTCCTCCTCTCTGGTTCCTCCAGCTCCTCCGCTCTGGTTCCTCCAGCTCCTCCACGCTCCTCCTCTCTGGTTCCTCCAGCTCCTCCTCTCTGGTTCCTCCAGCTCCTCCACGCTCCTCCTCTCTGGTTCCTCCACGCTCCTCCTCTCTGGTTCCTCCACACTCCTCCTCTCTGGTTCCTCCAGCTCCTCCTCTCTGGTTCCTCCAGCTCCTCCTCTCTGGTTCCTCCAGCTCCTCCTCTCTGGTTCCCCTCGCGAGGGAGGAACAGTGAGGGCTTGTCAGGGAGAATCCCCGTCACCTCGACCTCCAGTAACCGATGACGACACTGCTGCAGCAGAGAGGGACTCTCCCTGGCGGAGGAGCGGGAAGAGGAGGCCAGCCCCGCACAGGGGAGAGGAGGCCAGCCCCCAGCCCCGCACAGGGGAGAGGAGGCCAGCCCCCAGCCCCGCACAGGGGAGAGGAGGCCAGCCCCACACAGGGGAGAGGAGGCCAGCCCCCAGCCCCGCACAGGGGAAAGGAGGCCAGCCCCACACAGGGGAGAGGAGGCCAGCCCCCAGCCCCGCACAGGGGAAAGGAGGCCAGCCCCACACAGGGGAGAGGAGGCCAGCCCCCAGCCCCGCACAGGGGAGAGGAGGCCAGCCCCACACAGGGGAGAGGAGGCCAGCCCCCAGCCCCGCACAGGGGAGAGGAGGCCAGCCCCCAGCCCCACACAGGGGAGAGGAGGCCAGCCCCCAGCCCCACACAGGGGAGAGGAGGCCAGCCCCCAGCCCTGCACAGGGGAGAGGAGGCCAGCCCCCAGCCCCACACAGGGGAGAGGAGGCCAGCCCCCAGCCCTGCACAGGGGAGAGGAGGCCAGCCCCCAGCCCCACACAGGGGAGAGGAGGCCAGCCCCCAGCCCCGCACAGGGGAGAGGAGGCCAGCCCCCAGCCCCACACAGGGGAGAGGAGGCCAGCCCCCAGCCCCACACAGGGGAGAGGAGGCCAGCCCCCAGCCCCGCACAGGGGAGAGGAGGCCAGCCCCCAGCCCCGCACAGGGGAGAGGAGGCCAGCCCCCAGCCCCGCACAGGGGAGAGGAGGCCAGCCCCCAGCCCCGCACAGGGGAGAGGAGGCCAGCCCCACACAGCACGGTCAGGCAGACTGTCTCACAGGACAGGATCCTCCTCCACAACACACGTCCAGTCAGCAGCTGCTTATGAGAGTGTGTGTGTGTCAGCATCTGGTCGTCCTGGTAACCCTCTGGTGAGTAGCTCCTTGGTGCCTAGGCCTCAGGGTCAGTGTTCCCTTGCCAGCTCTCCCCGCCCACACGCTCAGCTCGGGGAAATGTCAGTCAACTAACAACAATAAAAAAAGTCCAACTAAAAACAGGCAGGTTGAATTATAGTAAATTGTGCAAATCACAGACCTGGCCTCCTCTTTACACGCATCACACAGAGACATGAAGGCAGGGACAACAAAATGGTTTCAGATTCCTGGTGGTCTACTGTCGCTGCTGTTTGGCTGGGAGTGTCAGAGCTTGACTCGGTAAGGGGCTCCTCCCTTCAAACACTGAGGGGGGACAAACTTCATGTCAGCAAAATAATTAAAAAAAATATAATCATACACAAAATAAAGAAAAGTTTGGAGAATTCTTCCATAGATCATCAAGTGGATATGGCTGCCAGGTGGGGTCAGGGTTAAGAGCACAGATGTAAAACTAGAGAATCACCACAGAGAGAGAGAGAGAGAGAGAGACAGGTGGGGGAGGACTAAGAGGAGAGGTATAGTAGGATTAGAAGTGCAGCATGATGACTGGGAGGGGTCAAGGGTCATCCGATCGTCTTTATTCTGGGTGTGGAGGGTCAGGGGTCATACGATCTTCTTGATGCTGGGTGTGGAGGGTCAGGGGTCATATGATCTTCTTGATGCTGGGTGTGGAGGGTCAGGGGTCATACTATCTTCTTGATGCTGGGTGTGGGGGGTCAGGGGTCATACGATCTTCTTGATGCTGGGCCGTTTGAAGCTCCCTGCACTGCGCTGCTTCTGGACCTGACTGGCCGAACCGTGCCTCGTCCTGCTGCTGAGGCTGCTGCCTGGAGACAGCTCCACGTTCTCCTTGTCGATGCCTGAGAACACACACGCACACACGCACGCACACACACGGACACGCACACTGTCAGGACTGTTGCGGTTCACTCATCTGAGACATGATTCTTTTGTGAAAGCTAAAGGGTAGGAGAGATGATGGGTAATACTGTGAAAGCTAAAGGGTAGGAGAGATGATGGGTAATACTGTGAAAGCTAAGGGGTAGGAGAGATGATGGGTAATACTGTGAAAGCTAAGGGGTAGGAGAGATGATGGGTAATACTGTGAAAGCTAAGGGGTAGGAGAGATGATGGGTAATACTGTGAAAGCTAAGGGGTAGGAGAGATGATGGGTAATACTGTGAAAGCTAAGGGGTAGGAGAGATGATGGGTAATACTGAGGGGAGATGGGGATCTTGTGGGGTCTATTTGAAAGCAGAGCAGTATCGAGACCGTCAGGTTGCAGTGTGACCACCTACCACTAGGGGGAGCAAACGCCCCACACAGGACTGCAGAGAGCACTGACCTAACATGAGCAAGGACTGGTCCTCACTGGGGGGCGGGGGGAGGAGGAGAGGTCTGTAGTACCTGCCTGACCCAGGTGCGGGGTGAGGGAGGGGGGAGGGCGGGGGGAGGAGGAGAGGTGTAGTACCTGCCTGGGCCAGGTGCAGGGTGAGGGAGGGGGGAGGAGGAGAGGTGTAGTACCTGCCTGGGCCAGGTGCGGGGTGAGGGAGGGGGGAGGAGGAGAGGTGTAGTACCTGCCTGGGCCAGGTGCAGGGTGAGGGAGGGGGGGCGGGGGGAGGAGGAGGAGAGGTGTAGTACCTGCCTGGGCCAGGTGCGGGGTGAGGGAGGGGGGGAGGAGGAGAGGTGTAGTACCTGCCTGGGCCAGGTGCAGGGTGAGGGAGGGGGGGCGGGGGGGAGGAGGAGGAGAGGTGTAGTACCTGCCTGGGCCAGGTGCGGGGTGAGGGAGGGGGGCGGGGGGAGGAGGAGGAGAGGTGTAGTACCTGCCTGGGCCAGGTGCGGGGTGAAAACAGCAGACTTAGAGCAAGGCAGAGAAGCTTCGCACACACAGGGGGGAAAACAGGAGTGGGTGACCATGGCAACCCAAAAAGAGGAATGATAGAAAACAAAAATAATATTAAACATAATCAACGTAAACAGGATAGAGTATTAAACATGATCAACATAAACATAATACCAACTGAAAACTGTGATAAAGAAATTATAACATGAGGTGAAAAAATCATTAACCGACTATAAAGAAAGTGCACACAAACATCAAGGGAGAAAAACCAGTCTGACAGGAATGTGTATATAGACAGATTAGAAAAGATCCTTCTCTTTCCCTCTCCCTTCCTCTGTGTGTGTGTGTGTGTGTAGTGTGTGTGGTGTGTGTGTAGTGTGTGTGTGGTGTGTGTGTGTAGTGTGTGTGTGTGTGTGTGTGCTGACCTGGGGAGTGCTGCGAGGTGGCCAGTGAGGTCATGGAGTTGGAGAGGTTGAGGTTAGCGGTGATGCTGAGCTGGCTCTGGGCGGGGGGGGGGTAGGGAGAGGTGGGCGTGCGGAGGCTCTCCTCACTAGCCTCCTCCTCCGTCCCAGGGAGATACGTGTCAATCAGGGCGTCCAGGAACTTCACAATCAGCTCTGCATAGTCTGGGATCTGGGTTTGCTGCAGAAAGAGAGAGAGAGGGGAGGGGGGGGGTTAGAGGAGTCTCTACAGAGCTGGGGGGGGTGGGGGTTCCTGCTTACCTTAGAGAACGGCCCTGCAAACCTCCACAGACCGTTGAAACCAAAACCTGCAGGAGAGAGAGGGAGGGTGAACATTAATCAGCAGCACAGAAAACAACCTATCGAGTGTGTGTGTGGTGAGTGTGTGATGAGTGTGTGATGAGTGTGTGATGAGTGTGTGTGTGTGTGGTGAGTGTGTGTGTGTGTGTGTCTCACTCTGCAGGTAGGAGGGCTGGTACTGGGGTGGGGACTCCTCGTGGTAGACCACACTCTGGACGATCCCGTGGATGGGGTTGAGCAGGTGGGGGTCCTGGCAGAGCGACAGCAGCGTGTTGATCTTGGAGTCCAGCAGGTTGTGACTGGGGCAGCACAAGCACAGAGAGGCAGGATGAGCTGGACATGACTAAACACTCTGAAAGTGAGATGTGACGTTTGGGAGCGTTGCTAGAGTGACTGGAACTCCCCCAGGACACTTACACCACAGGAAAGACCTTGGGGAAGACGACACAGGCTTCAGCTAGGAACTCGTAGAGGATTCTCTGGTCAAACTCATCTGTAGTGTTCTTCACCAGGGTGGCCTGGAGGGGAGATGAGGAATGTTACCAGGACAGTGAGGAGGAGAGGAGGAGAGGAGGACAGGAAGACAGGAGGAGAGGAGAGGACAAGTGGAGAGGAGGACAGGAGAGGAGTGTTACCAGGACGGTGAGGAGGAGAGGAGGACAGGAGATGAGGACAGGAGGAGAGGAGGACAAGAGGAGAGGAGGAGAGGAGTGTTACCAGGACGGTGAGGAGGAGGGCCTGGGTCTTGGGGTCGGTGAGAACCTCCTCGTCCAGCAGCACGTTGGACTCTGACACAGACACCTTCCTCAGGGTGTGGTGCTGGGAGATCCTCTGGGCCTCTGAGAGAGGGAGGGAGAGAGAGAGAGAGAGAGAGAGAGAGAGAGGAGGGAGAGATGGAGACAGAAGGGGAGAGGGTCAGTCCTCCAGCCTGTGCCCCTCCTCCTCCAGCAGTCCTTCAGAGGGAGGCGTACCCAAGTCGTAGTCGTTCTCTGCCACCCTCCTCATCTTGGGGGGCGTGGTGGTGCCCGACTCCAGCTCAGAGCGCTTGGGAGCCTTGCTGTCTGAGATCAGGTGATCAAAACTCTTCCTGGTGCCTGAGGATCACACACACACACACAGTGGGTGTCACCAGGGTGGGAGTGAGTGAGGGAGGGGGTGAGGGGGGGGTGAGGGAGGGAGGTGGTGAGGGAGGGAGGTGGTGAGGGAGGGGGTGAGGGGTTACCCAGCAGCTTCTTGATGTTGGCCTGGGACGGCTGGCCCATGTCCAGGCTCATGGACTTGCGAGTGCGGGGGCTGATCTGGCCCACGGTGGGGTAGTGGTGGGCCACCAGGTAGTGCTCCAGCACCCGGGGGGAGGTCCAGGGCTGAGACTCCCTCAGAGTCCTGCAGGGGGACACAGGGAAACTGAGACCAGGGGACAACAGGGAAACTGAAACCAGGGGACACTGAGACCAGGGGACACAGGGACACTGAGAGCACTCAGACAGGACCAGGGCCAGAGGACCAGCATCTGCCTGTACCCAAGATCCCAGGTTCAAATCCCCCCGTCATGCAGAGCAGCTCACCTGCAGCTGGGGTCGCCGTGGTGCGCAGAGTACGTGTCCATGGGAACGTTCTCCATGGTAACGTCTGAGAGGAGCAAGGACTTCCTGTGTTTGAGGCTGCAGCGACTACGGACTTCCTCTGAGACCGTGAGCAGAGCTGTGAACACACACACACACACAGATCAGTTCACTGACCCTGAGGCCTGAACACCTGCATGCTGCCATGTGACTAGAGAACATCTCTGGGATTTGGCAGAAACTATGATCACAGTCTACATCTAGGATCTTGAAATGGAGACATCTATCTAGGTCTAGCTAGGTAGGCCAGGTACATCCCAGTCTGACAGGCTCCCAGGTAGGCCACGCTCTCTGTGTGCAGTGTGCAGGTGGAGCTCACCTGCCAGGTAGGCCACGCTCTCTGTGTGCAGTGTGCAGGTGGAGCTCACCTGCCAGGTAGGCCACGCTCTCTGTGTGCAGTGTGCAGGTGGAGCTCACCTGCCAGGTAGGCCACGCTCTCTGTGTTGACCTCAAACTTGTCACAGTTGAGGTGTTTCCCCACCAGGCCCAGCAGGGTGTGCAGGATGCGGACGGTCCGCGCCACCGTGGTGGGAGAGGGGTGTCGGTACCCTGGGGACACACAGCGTGTCAGAGGCAGAGCTCCCAGCCCAGACGCCACCCCCCCGCCCCGGACCACACCAACTCACCTTTCAGCAGGTGACCCACTAGTGCAAAGTTGAAGTTGGAGCTGAAGTTGAGGCCGACAAAGTGGTCCATCTGTTTACAGTGCCACTCCAGGGGCTTCCGGATCTCCATGAACACCTCCTCAGGACTCTGGGGGGCAGGAGGCACATGGTGAGAGGCAGGCAGTGAGGGAGGCAGTGAGGCAGGCAGTGAGGGAGGCAGTGAGGGAGGCAGTGAGGGAGGGAGGCAGTGAGGGAGGGAGGCAGTGAGGGAGGGAGGCAGTGAGGGAGGGAGGCAGTGAGGGACTGACTGAGCGTGTGCGAGCAGTACCTTGTCGTTGAACACCTTCAGGCTGTCCAGGGTGTGGAGGTTCTGCTCCAGCAGCGCTGTGCCTGCAGAGTACAGGTTCACCTCATCCAGCTGCAACACGGCCACGGCCACCCAGAACAGGGCCTTGTGCATGGGGGAGTCCTGCAGGACACACAGGCTGGTTACACACACCCAGAACAGGGCCTTGTGCATGGGGGAGTCCTGCAGGACACACAGGCTGGTTACACACACCCAGAACAGGGCCTTGTGCATGGGGGAGTCCTGCAGGACACACAGGCTGGTTACCCCCGCAACACACCCCACACACACACAGCTGACACACACAAACAACACACACATTCAAAGACATACACACCCACACCGGAGGAAAGGAAATGCTGTTGGCCTGTACACCATCCTGTGTGTGTGTGTGTGTGTGTGTGTGTGTATGTGTATGTGTGTATGTGTCTGTGTATGTATGTGTGTGTGTGTGTGTGGTCTATTCACCAGGTTGGAACAGCTCCGCTCACATGACCTCAGAGCAGAGACTCATTTGGGTAACACACAGTGAGGTTCCCATCTCTCTCACCCAGGAGGAAGTACACAACCCCCAGCTCTGAGCGGACGCCAGCACAGGGGCTAACTGAACTCAGACAGTTCTGGATGAACCAAGCATGTCGTTGGTACAGCATACATTCCAGGATAGTTCTAGTATTCTGGTGGTAGGAGTTGAGGAATGGTGTGTATTTGATAGGTGAGGGTGTGAGGGGGCAGGGGGAGGGTGTACCTTGTTGAGGAGAGGTTGCAGCTTAGTCAGAGCGATCACCGTGGCCTCAATCAGAACCTGGCTGTTGTAGCTGTCTGGCCCCTTCAGACAGCTCTCCAGACCCTGCACAGAGCAGCAGCACATGTCAACACACACACACACAGTCTCTCACACACACACACAGTCTCTCGCACACACACACAGTCTCTCACACACACACAGTCTCTCACACACACACAGTCTCTCACACACTGAGCGGGCTGCCCACCCTGTCGATGCTGAGCAGGGGCGTGGCCTTGCTGAGGATGCGCAGGACCTGCTTGATCTGGCCGTGCGTCACCTTCTTACTGATGCAGCCGAACACCACCAGCGCCCTGGGCTGCAGGGACGGGTTGAACTGGAACGCAAACCTGGAGGGGGGAGAGATTTAGAACAGCCAGTACTGCAGGCTTCATTCATCCTGAAGAGGAGAGTAGACCAGAGTAGACCAGAGTAGATTAGAACACATCAGAGTAGACCAGAGGAGAGTAGAGCAGAGCAGGGTAGAGCAGAGCAGAGCAGAGCAGAGCAGAGTAGAGTAGAGCAGAGTAGAGCAGAGTAGAGTAGAGTAGAGCAGAGCAGAGTAGAGCAGAGTAGAGTAGAGCAGGGTAGAGCAGAGCAGAGTAGAGCAGAGCAGAGCAGAGCAGAGTAGAGTAGAGCAGAGCAGGGTAGAGCAGAGCAGGGTAGAGTAGGGTAGAGCAGGGTAGGGTTAGGGTAGAGCAGGGTAGGGTAGGGTAGGGTAGGGTAGGGTTAGGGTTAGAGTAGGGTTAGGGTTAGAGTAGGGTTAGGGGGTGTGTTTACTTCTGAGCCAGCTCGGTCCACTGGTCCAGCCAGGTGCAGCCAGGAATGTCCCTCATGCAGGCCTGCAGGAGGAGAGCAACACCTCAGACCACAGGCTCCTTTACACACACACACACACACTCCTGTCACCAGGCAACACACACACACACTCCTGTCACCAGGCAACACACACACACACTCCTGTCACCAGGCAACACACCACGGCCAAGACAGAGGGTTCTGAGCTCACCTCCATGATCTCCAGCAGAGCCTCTGTGACGGTCTCCAGGGAGGACAGGGCGAAGGTCTCTCTCTCGTAGGCCCCGGGGGGGAAGGAGCGGTCACGGTAGCTGGAGCGGAAGGCGATGACGGCGGCAGACTTCACCTTGCTGATGCCAAACAGCAGGTAGAACTTGGGGAGGGAGAACTCAGTCAGGCTGAGTCTCAACACCTGCTTGGTCTCCTCTGTGGGGAGGAGGAGAGAGAGCCAGACATGAAGGAGGAGGAGGAGGAGGAGGAGAGAGAGCCAGACATGAAGGAGGAGGAGGAGGAGGAGAGAGAGCCAGACATGAAGGAGGAGGAGAGAGAGCCAGACATGAAGGAGAAGGAGGAGGAGGAGGAGAGAGCCAGGCATGAAGGAGGAGGAGGAGGAGGAGAGAGAGCCAGACATGAAGGAGGAGGAGGAGGAGGAGAGAGCCAGACATGAAGGAGGAGGAGGAGGAGAGAGAGCCAGACATGAAGGAGGAGGAGAGAGCCAGACATGAAGGAGGAGGAGGAGGAGGAGAGAGAGCCAGACATGAAGGAGGAGGAGGAGGAGAGAGCCAGACATGAAGGAGGAGGAGGAGGAGAGAGAGCCAGACATGAAGGAGGAGGAGAGAGCCAGACATGAAGGAGGAGGAGGAGGAGAGAGCCAGACATGAAGGAGGAGGAGGAGGAGGAAGAGAGGGATGAGGAGAGGATGAGGAGGGTCTCACCGCTGAAGTTGAGCTGGGAGCAGGTGCAGAGGGAGTGGATGATGTTGATGACCAGGCCGTGTGTGGAGGCGCGGAGGGAGAGGGGGCCTGTGGCCACCAGCAGGGTGACCACGTGGAACAGGTAGGGCAGGTGTGTGGCCACGTCCAGGGAGTTGTTGAAGGACAGCATGAGCATGTAGCGAGCCAGGATAGCGATGTCATCCCACATCAGGTGCTGCTCCAGGGTCGCCGTGGGAGACAGGCAGGTCTTGTCGATGATCTTACACATGCGGATGATCACCTGGAGACGGACAAGGACGTGTAGTATTACAGCTGTAATATCCAGCGTGCAGGCACATACTGATGGGTTTATAGGTCACCAAACCCCCGATTCAGACACATCCCTTGTTCTATATAGAACTCACAAACACATCCGCCCTGCAGGGAGGAAGCCTGCTCTGTTCTCTCAGGAGGGTGTGTGTGTGTGTGTGTGTGTGTGTGTGTGTGTGTGTGTGTGTGTGTGTGTGTTACCTTGCTGGACACCAGCTTGACGTTCCCCGAGGCCAAGGCCACAGCTGTGTCTGCCATCACCTCAGCCTTGATGGAGCCCAGACCGCCAGTAGCACTGGTCTTGATGAAGCTGTCCAGAACCACGTCCAGAAGATCTGTGATCTACAGAGAGAGAGGAGAGATGGACAGAAAGAGATGGACAGACAGAGGGAGAGAGATGGAAAGGGACAGTAAGAGAGAGAAACAGAGAGAGGATAGAGAGAGAGAGAGAGAGAGAGAGAGAGAGAGAGAGAGAGAGAGAGAGAGAAAGAGAGACACAGAGAGAGAGAGAGAGAGAGAGAGAGAGAGACACAGAGAGAGAACTCCAGTTAGACAGTAGCACAGAGGTCTCTCCCTCCCTCTCTCTCCCTCTCTCTCTGTCTCTCCCTCCCTCCCTCTCTCTCCCTCTCTCTCTGTCTCTCCCTCCCTCTCTCTTCCTCTCTCCCCCTCTATCGCACTAGACAGCAGCACAGAGGTGACCTCACCACCCTGACCACTGTGGTTTCACCAGGAGGAACAGATGACACATCAGACCATAGGGACTCTCCAGCCATCACACATCCTGCTTCATCACACATCCACCACACCAGCCCTGCGGCTCCCCTCCAGAGACAGAGAGGGAGGGAGGGGGCCCCTACCTGGCCGAGACTGCCCCAGATCTTGGCCTGGATAGAGGGGTACATCTGCTTCTCGTTGATGGTCATGGTGATGAGCTTGTCCAGGATGGCGGAGACGCGCTGGCGCTTGGCGTCATCGTTGTGCTTGCAGAAGCGCACCAGGTTGAGCAGCCAGGGAGTCATGTACTCCAGACACAGGTGCTTCAGCTCTATACCTGCAGGGCACACAGCAGGGGGGCAGGGAGGGGCAGGGGGGGGCAGGGCAGGGAGGGGCAGGGAGGGCAGGGAGGGGCAGAGAGGGGCAGGGAGGGGCAGGGGGGGCAGGGAGGGGCTTTTTTTTACAGAGCTTTTTTTAATGTTGTTTTTTCTCCAAGCTTTCGAAACTTTTAATTAAAAAAATGTATGCAATTTTTTTCCAAAATGTGTAATAATAGCCTTTTTTCTTTTTTCACACACACAGTGAAAGGAGAGATTACATTAGAGATTTTTTTTAATCAAATATGCTTTCGCATTTCTTTAGCCCTGCCATTGTGTTCGGGTCAAATTTGACCCATTTTGAAGTTTAGATGCATGAAAAACACTTTTTTTTGTAAAACAAGGCTCTATTAATGCTATGCTATGTCTACGTAATACAATCAAACACAATTTGATCAGTTTTCTTTTTTTGTTACATCTGTGGTAGTAATTATGGGTGGTTTAAGCAGGGAAATAAACAGTAAATGTTGCCAAATCATCATAAATAACTAAAAGGTCAACAACACATAAATACTATGAATAAAAACCTACAATAATAGTATATTAATATTGTGTAAAAGTATTCAAATGTTGTTTCATGCCACTGAATCCCGCATCCACCCATCCCCACCCACATCTCTCTGTCCCCCCAGCTGTACAGCAGTATATACAGGCTTGGGCTTTCTCACACTTTATTTCTGTATCTATATCTATATCTCACCGCAGCACGTGCACACACACACACACACACACACAAATATGTCTCTCATCTCTCACATTGAATACTTTTTTGCTGTTATTATTTTGGGAACTCTTTCATTCTCATAGATGTGACAAAGGTGTTTTAAATTGGGGAGTGGTAACATCATTTGTTATAAATAAATAATAAATATATATATGAAATATATATAATAATAAGACACGGTAGTGGGCCAGGGTACTGTGTGTGTGCGTGCGTCAGATACTGTGAGTGTGTGAGTGTGTGAGTGTGTGAGTGTGTGTGTGCGTGTGTCAGGTACTGTGTGTGAGTGTGTGTGAGTGTGTGTGTGCGCCAGGTACTTACTGGACTTGCTGAAGCCAGAGATGCACTCCTGCAGGAACTCCAGGGTGAGGTGTGGCTCGTTGGCAGCCAGGGTCCTGCTGATGGACACGATGAACAGGGTGTTGTTGGCAGGGATGCACAGCCCCGACGTCTCCAGCAGCTGACCCTCGATCTTCAGGTTGAAGGTGCAGGTTAAGGCACACAGCAGGTTGTAGGCTGCAGACCTGGCCACAGAGAGTTGTGAAGCCCACAGACACACACACACAGAGACACACACATACAGACAACATGCAAACACACCCACACAGACAACATGCAAACACACCCACAAACAGACACACACACGCACAGACAGACAAAAGAAAAGAGAAGTTAAAACAAGCCTTCTTTCCCAGCCCAACATCTCTCCCAGCCCCTGCAACTTCTGGGGGGGGGGGGGGGGGGGGGTACCTGAGGCTGGGGGAGAGGCTGGGGGGTACCTGAGGCTGGGGTCAGAGCTCCCCAGGTTCAGCAGGGCGATGTTGAGCAGCGTCCCCGGCACGTCCTTGGGCCTGATCTTGGTGTGCTGGGGGATGGAGTCAGGCTGAGACAGCTCCCAGCGCGTGCGGATGTGGATGATGGAGTGCACGATGGCCTCACACTCTTGGTGCATGAAGGTGAGCGGCGTGCCCTGGTTGGCGATGGTCAGGGTGAACTGGTTCTCATCCACCAGGCAGATCTCCTCGATCTCAGAAGCGTAGTAGATGTCGTTGAGGAAGACAGACTGGCCCAGCACGCGTGTCCTCTCTGCTGACGTCACCTGCACCGCCGTGGAGCCCACCTGGAGGACACAGAGCCAGACGGGCTGTCACACCTTACTGACACACTCAGATTCATCACTGAGCCATTTAAGACGAACAAGGCTTCAGCCCCCTTCACCGGCCCCCCTCACCGGCCCCCCTCACCGGCCCAGCCCCCCTCACCGGCCCGGCCCCCCTCACCGGCCCAGCCCCCCTCACCTTGATGGAGACCTTGGTGTCCTTGTGCGCCAGCTTCAGGGCGTTGTGGAACACCTTGAGGTCCTCCTCCAGGGCCAGCGTGGCGGCCGGCAGCTTCTGCTGGTCCGGCTCCACGTGCTCCGCCAGCCGCGCTGGAGAGTCGATGAACAGCAGCTTCTTGCTCCCCTTCAGGCCCGTGAGCAGGCGCTCGTGGTACTTGGTGTACTCCCTCACCCAGGTGTTGCAGTTGTAGATGTAGATGGCCGCCACGTTCTCGTAGGCGAACCCCGGGAACACCACAAACCACTTGGACAGGAAGTCGGTCTTGAAGCGGTTGCTGGGGCCGGCGTGGGTGAGGTCCACCACGATCTCGTAGGGCTTGGCGTAGTAGGGCTTGAGGGTCAGCAGGACATGGTAGATGAGGAGGTCTCCGTTGATCTGGCCCGTCTTGAACCTGCGGGGGTCAGAGGCAGGAGACAGGTCACACAGGGTGGTGCTGGGAAGGGAGGGGGGGGCGGTAAGATGAAGACTGGTGCAGAGATACTGGAAGTGAGGGAGATTTTCCAGTAATCGACCAACAGTGGGTTTTCAGTCAGACCGTGTGCAGGCTCAAGAAAGAGGAAGTAGAGAACCAACAAAGATGAGTTACTCCATCCACATTTCCGGGGTGAGGATATTGGCTTACGATTTCCTTTCAATTTGTTTAATTAAAACATTTAAATTAAACGTGTTTCGTTTCATTTATCCTAAACTCAACAATAAGCTCCAGTTTTGGGAAGTAAATAACAAACAAAGCAACTTTGTACAAAAGGAACTAGCTTCTACTAAACACTTCTCTCATTTTGCCACGATCACAATGAAGCCGGCTTGTGCTTGAGCTGCACCTGCAGCAGGAAGTCACCGCTAGCGTGACCGGCCACACACACACACCACACACACACACACCACCTCAAATAGATGAGCAGAAGTGAGAGAGGAAAAGGATATGCGTCATGGTGTGGAGGCTGGGTGCTGTGTGTGATGTCTGGTATCACACGCTTGTCTGTCACACATCACAGAGCCTGGTGCTGCTCTCTCACACACCAGCTCTTTAGGATCCTCCTGGGTCTCGTCCGGGTTTCATCTCCACACGGGAAACTAAGGTACGTGGGATTTTGAACTTTTGATGTTTAGATGACTGAGCGAGGAGAATAAGCTCCACCTACAATGTTGGACAGAATTCGATAGAAGATGAAGATTCTCCACGGTTATCTAAATAGCCACAGTCTCACCAGCACTGAACAAACATGTACTCATAAAAACCTAAGCTGCGACGACCTGTTCTTCTGAGATTTCTGGTCATATAGCTAATCTTCAAATCCCATTTCTGTTCTGCAAATTTGACAAAGCATGACAAACGTACAACTAAAATGTTGACACTTAAACAAAAGAGGAACAGAATCTGTCCTGTGTGACAGTGTTCATCATGTCTCTCGTGTGTGTTTCTCCAGAAGTGCGATGCTGTCCAGGTTGTGTCTCCTGTCCTGCCTGACCCTGCTGTCTCCAGGGAGGTGTACCAGCGAGGTCAGCTCTAACGGATCTGCTGAAGGGACCATGACTGCAACAACACACCGCTCAACACTTTCCTCGGCCCAAACCTCCAAACCTCCCTCAGATCCAACACCCAACGATCCAACACCATCACCTCCATCACCAGGTCTCTCTACCTCCACCTCAGGAAGAGGCATCTTGCTGAGCCGCTCCCCACCAAGCACCACTCACAGAAGGCTCAACACCCCCCCCAGGACCCCCAGCTCCAGCCCCGACACTGACTGTCTGTTCCGCAGGAAGCACGGCAGCATCCTGGTGATGGCGGCGGGGGCACTGGTGGGGCTCTGCACGGTGCTGATGGTGGTTTCCGTGGTGATGTGGTGCCAGCTGTGCACCCTGAGGCGCCAGGTGGCGAGCCAGGGCCAGGGGGGGCGGGCGGTCCGCAGCAACGTGGACCTGGTGAACAGCTGCTCCCTGGGGGGCACCGCCCGCAGGAAGGAGCAGGCCTCAGAGACCAGCCTGCTGATGAAGGAGGTCAGCCACACCCAGGAGGAGTTCAGGCTCTCCCTGGAGGGGGCAGAGGAGGAGGAGGAGGACCAAGAAAAGGAGGACCAGGAGAAGAACCAGGAGAAGAACCAGAAGGAGAACCAGGAGAAGAACCAGAAGGAGAACCAGAAGGAGAACCAGAAGGAGAACCAGAAGGAGAACCAGGAGGAGAACCAGGAGAAGGAGAAGAACCAGAAGGAGGAGAAGGGAGGAGACGAGGCCAGCAGGCCAGAGGGACCCAGAGGTTCTGAGGGGAACTCAACATCACCACCTGCCGACCAGGGCGCACCCATTGCAACGGAGACCACGGCAACCCCCGGCGACGTGGTGGCGTGAGGCTGAAGGCTCCGCCCTCAGAACACAACGACATGTTCCACAACGACATGTTCCACAACGAGGTGTTCCACAACGAGGTGTTCCACAATGAGGTGTTCCACACCCAAACCAGACGTAGTTCTGGAGCATTTCAGATGTTGACAGACGGGTTGGTAGTACTTGACAAGATAACGTTCAGATAACGTTAAGAAAACTTAAGATAAGATATTGAAATAGGATATTAGCACACCACTGCTTTAGGAAGGAAATATGTTGTGTGTGATGATTCTGTCAATAATTTGTGTACTCTTTGTCCTGCACGTTCTTAGTGTTTAAGGAAAAAACAAAAAAAACTTGATGAATAGTTCCATTGTACAATACGGTTTAATTCGGATGTGAAATGCCTGATAACATGAAAACCAAACCTGCATAGTTTTTTTTTTTTTTGCCTAAATGTTTTTTATGAGCTTGTCATAAGGAGTCAGATGAGAATAGGGAGCCAGATGGCTGAGCGGTTAGGGAATCGGGCTATTAATCAGAAGGTTGCCGGTTCGATTCCCGGCCTTGCAAAATGACGTTGTGTCCTTGGGCAAGGCACTTCACCCTACTTGCCTCGGGGGAATGTCCCTGTACTTACTGTAAATCGCTCTGGATAAGAGTGTCTGCTAAATGACTAAATGTAAATGTCTATTGCTAAATAAACTCCTCCTGCAGCTGCCCATGCAGAGAGAAAGTGAGATGTTGTAATCGTGTTTCCATTCAGCTCCCAGACTTCTCTTTTTAGACACAACAGATCTACATAACAGGTGTGCAGATACAGATCAATAGGTGCGTTCCACATCAACTGCGGCTGCATGAAACGACCGGCGAGAGTTGCTGCTTGCAGGGGAGGAGTTAAAAACAGCTCCGTAAAGTCGGACATTCCTGCTTCTTGTGGTTTGCTGTGTTGACGTCAGTCATCATGGCCGATCAAGCGCTGTTTGCTTACTTTATCGTTGACAAACTGCATGGTTGCGAATTTAATTGTTTTCGCATGAGAACTCGCAAGAACCAGTGCACTGAAATTTGTCATTTTATGTATTGGGCTATGTTAAACTCTTTCTCCAATCTGCAGATTGATAATACAACCAGAACTCAATTAAACTTCCGTTAGTAAAGAGACAGACTAAAAGCCTTTCTTCAACAGTATAGTACAGCATAGTAGGCTATCGCAGTCTGTCAATAAAGGCAAATATTTAATTCAATTAAACAGTTTGGTCCGGATTTGAGCGAAACTGAAGGCGTCAGAATAAATACAAAACACCAACAAAGTTGTTGTGTGTGAGTCTGGCCAATCATGAAATAGCTGTGTCGTCATTAGAACCCGTGCAGTTGCTCTGGCCAATCATGAAGTAGCTGTGTCATCATTAAAACCCGTGCAGTTGCTCTTGAGAAAATGCGCTCGGCTACACAGCCGGCAGTTCTCGAATCGATCTCACGGTACTTTGATGGCTACGTCACAGTGACCTAGCCTCGGCGCCGGCTCAAGTCGGACAAGAAGTCTAACCAGCATGCACTGCTTCAAGTCAGCCGGCTGTAGAACACACCTAATAACACGGACAACCTCATCTAACTGCGTGACAGAACTGAGTTCCTCTTTAGTGAAGCTTCTCAGGCTGCCGTGTCGATGTTTCACCTCATGCTTCACACACGGCCTAACAGCTGCTCCACAGAACTCTCAATCAGAAGCACTCCTCGTGCCTCTCGACTGGCCCTGTGTGTGTGTGTGTGTGTGTGTGCATGCTTTGGCACGTGTGGGTGTGAATGTGTACGTGGGAGTGAATGCGTCTGTGTGTATATGCATGTTGGTGCTTGTGGGTGTAGGTGTGTGTTTGTGCACAAGTGTCAGTCTAAGTGTGTGTGTGTGTGTGTGTGTGTTTGTGTGTGTGAATGTGTCAGTCTAAGTGTTTGTGTGAATGTGTCAGTCTAAGTGTGTGTGAGCATGTGTGTGTGCATGTATCCATTTCACCGAGGCGGACACCAGTAAGAGGACAGAGCATTAGTAACCAGAGGCTGTCTGTACTGGGCAGCACCACAGACCGGGAAACAACAGCCTCCTTTCACCCCGGAGGAGAAGGAGGAGGAGGAGGAGGAGGCAGACCCATGAATACTACCACCACTGTACAGTCACATTACTGACTACAAGAAGAACGGCTGTTTATACATCATGCCTAGTCAAGATGGGTTATCCTTGATGAGGACACGTTAGTAACAGTGATGATGATGATCATCTAAAACCATGTAAGTGAAAACATTGAGTATAACACAGTAGTTATGTTCAAGTCCGAACAGGCATTGTGTATTTTTTACTGCTTGCTGCAGAGACAAGCCGATTCCATATTTAATTATTAATCTGCAAAAAGAGAAGGCAAGAAAGGGAGAAAGAGTGAGGGAGGGAGAGAGAGAGAGAGAGAGAGAGAGAGAGAGAGAGAGAAAAGCAGATTTCTTCGAGTGAGAGGTTCTGATTATGAAACATCATAGTCAGCATCTCTCATCTCCTCAGTCATCAGTAGCAGTGGAGCAACTCTGCACTGTATTCTACTGCTCTCTCTCTCTCTCTCTCTCCCCCTCCCCCTCCTCTCTCCCTCTTCCATCTCCCCCTCCTCCCTCCTTCCCTCCTCCCTCCCCTCCCTCTCTCCACCCTCCAACTAGTGTCCCCTCTCTCTCTCTCTCTCTTGCATTCTCTCCATCTCTCCTCCCATTTTACCCCTACAATATCCCCTCTATCTCCCTCTCCCTCTCTCTCTCTCCCCCGCTCGCCCCAGCTCAGTGTGGCTCTGGAGGCTGCAGAGTGCTGTTGTAGCCTGACGCCACCTTCCTTGCTGGGGCTACAGGAGAGCAGAGCTCCCAGGTCCTCTCTCAGGAGGAGAGAGAGAGGAAGAGAGAGAGAGAGAGAGGGGAAGAGAGAGGGAGATACAGGAAGAGAGAGAGAGAGAGAGGGGAAGAGAGAGAGAGAGAGAGAGAGAGAGAGAGAGAGGGGAAGAGAGAGAGAGATACAGGAAGAGAGAGAGAGAGAGAGAGAGGGGAAGAGAGAGAGAGAGAGAGAGAGAGAGAGAGAGAGAGAGAGAGAGAGGGATAGAGAGAGGGAGATACAGGAAGAGAGAGAGAGGGATAGAGAGCTTCAGGAGATTCTTCTGGAGGACCAGTCTAAGGCAGGCGTGAGGAGGAGCAGGAGGGGGTTAACAGTCCGACCGAGGGACTGGGTCAAGACAAGAACATCCAGCAGAACAGACGCAGCAGAGAAGACAAAGGAGAGGAGGCGGAGGAGGAGAGGGGAGGAGGAGAGAGGAGAACGCTGACTGGATGACAAAATGAGGAAAAGGTGAGGGTTTCTAGTTTCCTTTTTTTTGTCATAGATGTACTATGTGAGTGTGTGCAGTGCAGTGAGCCGGTCGCTGTCTGCTGGCTCTGGGACCAGGCAGACAGGCAGGGACTCCTGAGACTCCGCTGGTGTCTGACCGTCACCACTGACCGTCTGGGGGACAGGATGCTGGACAGGCACACTGAGGGACAGGATGCTGGACAGGCACACTGAGGGACAGGATGCTGGACAGGCACACTGAGGGACAGGATGCTGGACAGGCACACTGAGGGACAGGATGCTGGACAGGCACACTGAGGGACAGGATGCTGGACAGGCACACTGGGGGACAGGATGCTGGACAGGCACACTGAGGGACAGGATGCTGGACAGGCACACTGAGGGACAGGATGCTGGACAGGCACACTGGGGGACAGGATGCTGGACAGGCACACTGAGGGACAGGATGCTGGACAGGCACACTGAGGGACAGGATGCTGGACAGGCACACTGAGGGACAGGATGCTGGACAGGCACACTGAGGGACAGGATGCTGGACAGGCACACTGGGGGACAGGATGCTGGACAGGCACACTGGGGGACAGGATGCTGGACAGGCACACTGGGGGACAGGATGCTGGACAGGCACACTGGGGGACAGGATGCATGGCTGCCACACACCTGACTGACACCCGGCAATCTACTGGTGCTTTACTATGACACCTACAACACACGCGCACGCACACACACACACACACACACCCTGAGCTGGGATCTCTGCAGCCCTGCACACAGGCAGCATCATCATGGCGGTCACACCAGCACGTGTGTGTGTGTGTGTGTGTGTGTGTGCCAGATGTTAGAGCCAGGGGGGAGCAGAGCTCCTGTTCCTCACTGCAGTAGCACAGCAACATGCTCCTGCATCACATGCATTCACTCACAGCCTCCTTATCTGCCGACACTGCAGAGAAACACACACAGTGCTGCTGCTAAGCAGCCCTGCAGCCTAGCAGCCCTGCAGCCTAGCAGCCCTGCAGCCTAGCAGCCCTGCAGCCTAGCAGCCCTGCAGCCTAGCAGCCCTGCAGCCTAGCAGCCTTGCAGCCTAGCAGAGCAGGTGTGAACAGCAGGCTGGCTCTGCAGACAGCTCACAGCTTCACACAGTCACTCACCTGTGACTGTGTGAAGCTACACTGCAGCGGCCTGGCCTTGTTCTGATGATGTTCTGCTGTGTGATGATGTTCTGATGATGTTCTGATGATGTTCTGATGATGTTCTGCTGTGTGATGATGTTCTGATGATGTTCTGATGATGTTCTGATGATGTTCTGCTGTGTGATGATGTTCTGATGATGTTCTGATGATGTTCTGATGATGTTCTGATGTTCTGATGATGTTCTGATGATGTTCTGATGATGTTCTGCTGTGTGATGATGTTCTGATGATGTTCTGATGATGTTCTGCTGGTGTTCTGATGATGTTCTGATGATGTTCTGATGATGTTCTGCTGTGTGATGATGTTCTGATGATGTTCTGCTGGTGTTCTGATGATGTTCTGATGATGTTCTGATGATGTTCTGCTGGTGTTCTGATGATGTTCTGCTGGTGTTCTGATGATGTTCTGATGATGTTCTGCTGGTGTTCTGATGATGTTCTGATGATGTTCTGCTGTGTGATGATGTTCTGATGATGTTCTGCTGGTGTTCTGATGATGTTCTGATGATGTTCTGATGATGTTCTGCTGGTGTTCTGATGATGTTCTGATGATGTTCTGATGATGTTCTGATGATGTTCTGCTGTGTGATGATGATGTTCTGATGATGTTCTGATGATGTTCTGCTGGTGTTCTGATGATGTTCTGATGATGTTGATGATGTTCTGATGATGTTCTGCTGTGTGATGATGTTCTGCTGTATTGCCAGGCGAGTGTTGCTGATGCCCCCAGATGTCCCGCCCCCCTGTGCTGGTGTGCTGGTGCTGCTGGCGTCCCTGCTGGTGGGCGGGGCCCTGGGGGCGTGCCCCCCGCCCTGTTCCTGCAGCTCCAGCCACAGGCAGGTGGACTGCTCCAGCAGGGGCCTGAGCAGCCTGCCCCCCGGCCTGCAGCACAACCTGCACTCCCTCAACCTGTCCCACAACAACCTGGCCAGCCTGGACCACCAGCTCAGCTCCTACACGCACCTGCGCCTCCTGGACCTGTCCCACACCCGGCTGGCCGCGCTGCCCTCCGCGCTGCCCCGCGGGCTCTGGGAGCTCCGAGCCGCCCACAACGCCATCCGCCTCCTGGACAAGAACGCCACGGCCTACCAGTGGAACCTGCGTGTGCTGGACCTGTCCGGGAACCAGCTGGAGCGGGCCGTGTTCATCAACAACACGCTGGCCGGCCTGCGCTCGCTTAACCTCAGCCACAACCGCTTCTGGACCGTCCCCACCAACCTGCCGGCTGGCCTGGTCACGGTCGACCTGTCCCACAACTCCCTGGTCCAGGTGCTGCCTGGCTCGCTGGACCGCCTGCCTCGCCTGGAGCACCTAGACCTGCACGCCAACCGCTTCTCCGTGCTGGGCCGCGGCGTGTTCGCCCGGCTGGCCGCGCTGCAGCTGCTCTCTCTGGGAGAGAACCCCTGGGCATGCCGGGAGCACGCCAGCATCAGCCCCCTGCTGTCCTGGCTCCAGCACACCCCCGCCCGCGTGCTGGGCTGTCCCTGCAGCGCCAGGCCCGTGTGTGGGCAGGCCCGGGCCCCCAGGACTGGGGGGTGGCACTACGCCTCCTACACGCTGCCCCCCCTGGCGGCCAGCGAGCCCAGCGGGGGGCAGAGCTGGCCCCCCCCACATGCCAGACCCACCGGGTGGTGGTATCTGTCTGAGCCCATCCACCACACCCTCAGAGCCCCCTCCTTCACCCCGCACCCCCACCACCTCACCTCCACCCCCCTCCTTCACCCCGCCTCCACCCCTGCAGAGAGTCCTCTCTCCAGAGACACGCCCGGCCCCACAGACCTGCTGCTCCTCACACACAAACCCCTGACCCCTGACCCCTCCCTCCCCCCGGACCTCCCTCCTCCTCCCCTGACCCCGGCCAGCACCAGGAGGACCCCCACCCTGAGGACCCGGAGCGTTCGCCGGCCCAACCAGACCCTCCCCAGCGGGGTCCGCAGCCAGGCCCCCGGCCCCCTCCCCTGCTGCCCCCTCCAGGGCCCCCTCCCCCTGGGTCTCTTGGCCCTGGCCCTGCTCCACTGAGAGCCCCGGCCCGGCTCCACTGAGAGCCCCAGCCCGGCTCCACTGAGAGCCCCAGCCCGGCTCCACTGAGAGCCCCAGCCCGGCTCCACTGAGAGCCCCAGCCCGGCTCCACTGAGAGCCCCAGCCCGGCTCCACTGAGAGCCCCAGCCCGGCTCCACTGAGAGCCCCGGCCTGGCTCCAAGCACAACAGAGCCTCTTTGTTTTAGGATAACTTTGGGGCAGAGAGAGAGAGAGACATGCTCCTTTTTGATTGTTTTGATAGTGTGTCTGACTCCCTCTGAATGGACTGTCCTGTGATAGAGTCTCCATTCAGCAGGCTTCCCTCTACTGTAACTCTAACCCTTCCTAACCAGGTGTCAGACCCTGTGTAACTCTAACAGGACGCTCAGTGATGCTCTGCTACTGTCCTGCCAGTTCATCTCATCACTCTGCTCCGGAGGAGGAGGGGGTTTAACGCGTCGTTCTGGTGAATGTGTGTGTGTGTGTGTGTGCATGTGTGTGTGTGTCAGGACGTATGTCAGTTCACACCTGTCTGCATGTCTCTGTTTCCGTGGCTACCAGAGAGATGAGCATGTCCACCTTTTTTTCAGCTAATCTGTCCTTCATCAGTGAGTCCCTGAAACGTGTGGTGAGGTTTGAAAACTGTCACCTCTGCTGTCTGGCTGGGCTGTGGAGGTGGTGGAATCACTGATTTGAACATTTCCACTGATGTTTCTGAATAAAACAGTTATATGGTATGTTTACGATGTCTCGGGGGGCTTGTGTCTGGGGGAGAGATGAAAGGAAAGCTGTAGAGAGGTGGAGGAGAGGTGGAGGAGAGGTGGAGAAGACCTAGTGCCCCTGCCCTCACCTGCGTGTGACGTAGTAGAACACAGGGATCCCTGTCTTGGAGGTGCCAGCCTGGTAGAAGATATTCAGGGTCTTCAGGGCTTTGAACTCCTCCTTCTCGTGCACCTGATGCCTGGGAGAAAAACAGGAGTCAGGACACCTGGTCACATGTCATGTCTATACTTCCTGCCCTCACCTGGTCACATGTCATGTCTATACTTCATGCCCTCACCTGGTCACATGTCCTGCCTTAACTTCCTGCCCTCACCTGGTCACATGTCCTGCCTTCACTTCCTGCCCTCGCCTGGTCACATGTTCTGCCCTCACCTGGTCACGAACCCCTCACCTGGTCATGAACTCCTCGAACTTGGAGCTGGTGAGGTTGAGGCTGGACCAGTGTGTGTCAGCGACGGGCTTGTGCTCTGGAGGCCCCAGGTAGGCCAGCAGCGTGGCCATCTTGTCAAACGGCCGTCGCCCCACCGCCTTGTGGTCCCTGCAGGTTAACACAGGAGGGCTTAGCGAGGACAGGACATTCCCCCTCTAGGAATCTTCCAGACAGCATATCAATGCTAAGGCAGACATTCTGTGTTCCCAGCTGAAACACACACACACTCTTACGTGTTGCTGGAGAGGTACTGTCCGATCTTCTCCTGGTTGTTCCACAGCAGGCGGTGCAGGGCCAGCACGTTGCCATCGCTGCTGAAGGACAGGCTGTGGTTCACCGAGTCGCTGGCAGGACAGTCGGACGCGATATCCAGGAAGAACCTGCCACCAGGACCACACAGGTCAGCCCAGCTGCCCCCCAGGACCACACAGGTCAGCCCAGCTGCCCCCCAGGACCACACAGGTCAGCCCAGCTGCCCCCCACGACCACACAGGTCAGCCCAGCTGCCCACCAGGACCACACAGGTCAGCCCAGCTGCCCCCCAGGACCACACAGGTCAGCCCAGCTGCCCCCCACGGCCCGCCCCCCCCCGGGGAGAGAGACTCTAGACAGGAGACTAGCTTGCTTTACCTTCTAGCTGCATCAAAGTTGCTTTTTACAAAGTCGTTGAAAGGCCTCATGTGCTCCTCTTTGGTGAATAAAACATGGTTGGCGATGCTCTGCAAGATCTGGGGAGAGATGGGGGGAGAGACCAGGAGGTTAGAAAGGAAGAGACCAGCAGACACAGAGAGACCAGAGGGAGAGCAATCAGCGGTCAGGTACAGCACAGCGGGGGTCCAGTCAGATTGAGGACCCCCAGCGCCCCCCTGAGGCCAGCCCCCTGTGTACCCCCAGCGCCCCCCTGAGGCCAGCCCCTGTGTACCCCCCCTGGTACCCCAGCGCCCCCCTGAGGCCAGCCCCCTGTGTACCCCCAGCGCCCCCCTGAGGCCAGCCCCCTGTGTACCCCCAGCGCCCCCCTGAGGCCAGCCCCCTGTGTACCCCCAGCGCCCCCCTGAGGCCAGCCCCCTGTGTACCTTGGACATGAGCTTCAGGCCGCGCTCTATCCTGGGCGGAGGTTTCTTGTCCAGGATGCCCGCCTCGTACGGAGACACGATGGCAGGGTTGATGAAGCGCAGGAACATGGCGCTCCCCACCGCGCCGATGCTGTTCTGAGGGAACCGCTGGCTCACAACCTGGGGGGAGAGAGACCGTCAGGAACAGAGGAGGGGGAGGAGATATCTGCTGGAGAGGAGAGGGAAACAGAGGAGGGGGAGGAGATATCTGCTGGAGAGGGAAACAGTGGAGGGAGCAAGAGGGAGGATGAAGAGGGGAGAGGAAGAGAGGAGGAAGTGAGGAGGAGAGGAAGTGAGGAGGAGAGGAAGAGAGGAGGTTAGGAGGAGGAGAAGAAGTGAGGAGGAGAGGAAGTGAGGAGGAGAGGAAGGACTTCAGTGTAGATGACCAGAGACCCGCTTCAAAAATGTGTTAAAAAATAAAATAAGAGAAAAAAAGGAAGGCAAGGTATGTCAACAAGACGGAGGAGAATACTGGATGCAGGACAGAAGCTGTCCTCAGAGAGCTGGGCTTATGAAGCTGTCCTCAGAGCTGGGCTTATGAAGCTGTCCTCAGAGAGCTGGGCTTATGAAGCTGTCCTCAGAGAGCTGGGCTTATGAAGCTGTGCTCAGAGAGCTGGGCTTATGAAGCTGTGCTCAGAGAGCTGGGCTTATGAAGCTGTCCTCAGAGAGCTGGGCTTATGAAGCTGTCCTCAGAGAGCTGGGCTTATGAAGCTGTCCTCAGAGAGCTGGGCTTATGAAGCTGTCCTCAGAGAGCTGGGCTTATGAAGCTGTCCTCAGAGAGCTGGGCTTATGAAGCTGTCCTCAGAGAGCTGGGCTTATGAAGCTGTCCTCAGAGAAGCTGGGCTTATGAAGCTGTGCTCAGAGAGCTGGGCTTATGAAGCTGTCCTCAGAGAGCTGGGCTTATGAAGCTGTCCTCAGAGAGCTGGGCTTATGAAGCTGTCCTCAGAGAGCTGGGCTTATGAAGCTGTGCTCAGAGAGCTGGGCTTATGAAGCTGTCCTC
This sequence comes from Thaleichthys pacificus, assembly GCA_023658055.1. Lineage (NCBI taxonomy): Eukaryota > Metazoa > Chordata > Actinopteri > Osmeriformes > Osmeridae > Thaleichthys > Thaleichthys pacificus. The sequence continues at coordinate 13,454,554 of CM042858.1, forward strand.
AGAGAGCTGGGCTTATGAAGCTGTCCTCAGAGAGCTGGGCTTATGAAGCTGTGCTCAGAGAGCTGGGCTTATGAAGCTGTGCTCAGAGAGCTGGGCTTATGAAGCTGTCCTCAGAGAGCTGGGCTTATGAAGCTGTCCTCAGAGAGCTGGGCTTATGAAGCTGTCCTCAGAGAGCTGGGCTTATGAAGCTGTCCTCAGAGAGCTGGGCTTATGGCTTATGAAGCTGTCCTCAGAGAGCTGGGCTTATGGCTTATGAAGCTGTCCTCAGAGAGCTGGGCTTATGAAGCTGTCCTCAGAGAGCTGGGCTTATGAAGCTGTCCTCAGAGAGCTGGGCTTATGAAGCTGTCCTCAGAGAGCTGGGCTTATGAAGCTGTCCTCAGAGAGCTGGGCTTATGAAGCTGTGCTCAGAGAGCTGGGCTTATGAAGCTGTCCTCAGAGAGCTGGGCTTATGAAGCTGTCCTCAGAGAGCTGGGCTTATGAAGCTGTGCTCAGAGAGCTGGGCTTATGAAGCTGTCCTCAGAGAGCTGGGCTTATGAAGCTGTGCTCAGAGAGCTGGGCTTATGAAGCTGTGCTCAGAGAGCTGGGCTTATGAAGCTGTCCTCAGAGAGCTGGGCTTATGAAGCTGTCCTCAGAGAGCTGGGCTTATGAAGCTGTGCTCAGAGAGCTGGGCTTATGAAGCTGTCCTCAGAGAGCTGGGCTTATGAAGCTGTCCTCAGAGAGCTGGGCTTATGAAGCTGTCCTCAGAGAGCTGGGCTTATGAAGCTGTCCTCAGAGAGCTGGGCTTATGAAGCTGTCCTCAGAGAGCTGGGCTTATGAAGCTGTCCTCAGAGAGCTGGGCTTATGAAGCTGTCCTCAGAGAGCTGGGCTTATGAAGCTGTCCTCAGAGCTGGGCTTATGAAGCTGTCCTCAGAGAGCTGGGCTTATGAAGCTGTCCTCAGAGAGCTGGGCTTATGAAGCTGTCCTCAGAGAGCTGGGCTTATGAAGCTGTCCTCAGAGAGCTGGGCTTATGAAGCTGTCCTCAGAGAGCTGGGCTTATGAAGCTGTGCTCAGAGAGCTGGGCTTATGAAGCTGTGCTCAGAGAGCTGGGCTTATGAAGCTGTGCTCAGAGAGCTGGGCTTATGAAGCTGTCCTCAGAGAGCTGGGCTTATGAAGCTGTGCTCAGAGAGCTGGGCTTATGAAGCTGTCCTCAGAGAGCTGGGCTTATGAAGCTGTCCTCAGAGAGCTGGGCTTATGAAGCTGTCCTCAGAGAGCTGGGCTTATGAAGCTGTCCTCAGAGAGCTGGGCTTATGAAGCTGTCCTCAGAGAGCTGGGCTTATGAAGCTGTGCTCAGAGAGCTGGGCTTATGAAGCTGTCCTCAGAGAGCTGGGCTTATGAAGCTGTCCTCAGAGAGCTGGGCTTATGAAGCTGTCCTCAGAGAGCTGGGCTTATGAAGCTGTCCTCAGAGAGCTGGGCTTATGAAGCTGTCCTCAGAGAGCTGGGCTTATGAAGCTGTCCTCAGAGAGCTGGGCTTATGAAGCTGTCCTCAGAGAGCTGGGCTTATGAAGCTGTCCTCAGAGAGCTGGGCTTATGAAGCTGTCCTCAGAGAGCTGGGCTTATGAAGCTGTGCTCAGAGAGCTGGGCTTATGAAGCTGTCCTCAGAGCTGGGCTTATGAAGCTGTGCTCAGAGAGCTGGGCTTATGAAGCTGTGCTCAGAGAGCTGGGCTTATGAAGCTGTGCTCAGAGAGCTGGGCTTATGAAGCTGTCCTCAGAGAGCTGGGCTTATGAAGCTGTGCTCAGAGAGCTGGGCTTATGAAGCTGTCCTCAGAGAGCTGGGCTTATGAAGCTGTCCTCAGAGAGCTGGGCTTATGAAGCTGTGCTCAGAGAGCTGGGCTTAAGAAGCTGTCCTCAGAGAGCTGGGCTTATGAAGCTGTCCTCAGAGAGCTGGGCTTATGAAGCTGTCCTCAGAGCTGGGCTTATGAAGCTGTCCTCAGAGAGCTGGGCTTATGAAGCTGTCCTCAGAGAGCTGGGCTTATGAAGCTGTGCTCAGAGAGCTGGGCTTATGAAGCTGTGCTCAGAGAGCTGGGCTTATGAAGCTGTCCTCAGAGAGCTGGGCTTATGAAGCTGTCCTCAGAGAGCTGGGCTTATGAAGCTGTCCTCAGAGAGCTGGGCTTATGAAGCTGTCCTCAGAGAGCTGGGCTTATGAAGCTGTCCTCAGAGAGCTGGGCTTATGAAGCTGTCCTCAGAGAGCTGGGCTTATGAAGCTGTGCTCAGAGAGCTGGGCTTAAGAAGCTGTGCTCAGAGAGCTGGGCTTATGGCTTATGAAGCTGTCCTCAGAGAGCTGGGCTTATGAAGCTGTGCTCAGAGAGCTGGGCTTATGAAGCTGTGCTCAGAGAGCTGGGCTTATGAAGCTGTCCTCAGAGAGCTGGGCTTATGAAACAGAGTCGACTCCACTGAACACAAACTCCAGCACATTCCATCAGAGCTCCGCTCCGCCTCGTAAGATACAGGATGAGTGATCGCTGCCTCAGTAACAAAGTTGACATTTATGACCTGCTGAGTTAGACGGCTTTCAAAAAGGTCAGACAATTACCTTTCCAGATGACCTTGCAATACCATCAACACGGAACACTGGTTCCAACTAATGGCACCTAAAATGCCAGTGTGACAATACAGGAACATTATACAGGAACATAAACACTATAGTTGGTCTGTGAAGCCCTCCAGAGCACCCCATGTATGGAGGAGACAGAGAAGCAGTGGGTGTCTCTGTGTGACCCCCCCCCCCCCCTCCCCTCCAACACCAGGAGGCACCATGAGGAAGGACCACCAGCGCCACCACCAGTTCATTTCTTGTGGTGCACGTTAATCGAAAGAATTAAGTTCAGAAGTATTAGTAGTGGTGGAGACTGCAGGGAGGGGGGAGGAGTTACAGGGGAAAGTGCAGCAGGAGTGCAGGTGATTATTGGTCCGTTTCTTTCAAGAGGAGGAGTTTCTCTGGACTTACTGATTTCTTGCTTTCCTTTTTCTCTTTAACTGTGGCTTTATGCAGTAGAGAGTGGCAAGTTGCCTACAGAACAGAAATGGGCACAATACGTCACGACAAACACATGCACAACACACACAGGCTTGCACACACACGCACGGCCCGTACCTGGAACAGACAGTGACACACACTGCACACACACGCACGGCCCGTACCTGGAACAGACAGTGACACACACTGCGCACACACACACACACGCACGGCCCGTACCTGGAACAGACAGTGACACACACTGCACACACACACACGCACGGCCCGTACCTGGAACAGACAGTGACACACACTGCACACACACACATGCACGGCCCGTACCTGGAACAGACAGTGACACACACTGCACACACACACGCACGGCCCGTACCTGGAACAGACAGTGACACACACTGCACACACACACACACGCACGGCCCGTACCTGGAACAGACAGTGACACACACTGCGCACACACACACACACGCACGGCCCGTACCTGGAACAGACAGTGACACACACTGCACACACACACACACACGCACGGCCCGTACCTGGAACAGACAGTGACACACACTGCACACACACACACACACACGCACGGCCCGTACCTGGAACAGACAGTGACACACACTGCACACACACACACACACACGCACGGCCCGTACCTGGAACAGACAGTGACACACACTGCGCACACACCCACACACGCACGGCCCGTACCTGGAACAGACAGTGACACACACTGCACACACACACACACGCACGGCCCGTACCTGGAACAGACAGTGACACACACAGGCTTGCACACACACGCACGGCCCGTACCTGGAACAGACAGTGACACACACTGCACACACACGCACGGCCCGTACCTGGAACAGACAGTGACACACACTGCGCACACACACACACACACGCACGGCCCGTACCTGGAACAGACAGTGACACACACTGCACACACACACACACACACACACACGCACGGCCCGTACCTGGAACAGACAGTGACACACACTGCACACACACACTGCACACACACGCACGGCCCGTACCTGGAACAGACAGTGACACACACTGCGCAGCTGAGGGGGGAACTCAGTGGAGGAGTTGATGATGGCGAGGAAGAAGCGTTTGGTGATCTGCAGGAGGCTCCTCTGGTTCTCCTCCAGGACCTCAGTCTGCTCCAGCCTGCACGACAACCAGGAACATCAACACCTGTGTGTGTGTGTGTGTGTGTGTGTGTGGTGTGTGTGTCTTAGACAGCAGAGGGGGTGGTGTGTGTGAGTTACCTGGTAGGGTCGACCTCGAAGCTGATGAGCTGCCACTCCGGGGCGGTGATGACCCCCCTGAGGAGGGGCTCCAGCAGCTTCTGCAGGTAGGTGGCCCCGTACACCTGCAACACACACACACCTGAACACACCTGGACACACAGCAGAGAGAGAGAGACAGAGAGAGAGACAGAGAGAGACAGAGAGAGAGACAGAGAGAGAGACAGAGACAGAGAGACAGAGAGAGCAGCAGTGTACCTTAAAGCAGAAGGTCATGATCTTGCTGGCCAGGCTGTTGCCCCTGAACAGCGTCTGCATGGAGTCTGCCAGCTCCACCTCCTTGGAGAACATGTTCCACAGCAGCTGGTAGAGGAGGTGTCGTGAGTCGAACAGGGTGACGAGGACCCGGGCCAGCTCATCCTGAACACACCAGCACCACAGCCTGTCAGAGCGGCCTCCACAACCACTCACACACACACTATACTATATACTACTGTACAGCCTACTGTCATTAACACACACACTGTTTATACTGTACAGCTTACTGTCATTAACACACACACTGTACCTCATACATCCATGTTACGGCATTAAACCACGATAGCGTTGTGTATTGCCAATAGCCCCTGGGTTTGACTATCAATGTTTCATGAGGTCACACCCTGGGTCAGAGGTCCCGGCTGTACGTACCCACTGAGAGCAGGGCACCACGTTGGCCAGGGCCATGAGGTCACACCCTGGGTCAGAGGTCCCGGCTGTACGTACCCACTGAGAGCAGGGCACCACGTTGGCCAGGGCCATGGCGATAGGCAACTCTCCCTGGTCTCCCATCATGGTGACCAGCTCCACCAGCCTCTCGAAGCGGTCAGCCAGCACCGTCTCGGCCAGAGTGTCAAACTCTGTCCCCTGCTGCAGGATCTTAGTGAGCACCTCCATGAAGGTCGCTCTGGTCTGCAGGTCCTTGTGGTAGCCCAGGCCTGGGGGGGGGAGGGGAGGAGAGATGTAGCATTTCTCTAGAAACTAGACACTTTGTGTCGTATTGTGTGAGAAAAAAAATTGAATTTCCTTCTTTTTTTCTTCAAAACGTTTTTACAAAATATTTCTCCCAAAACGATTTTTTGGTTGAAAAAAAAAGGTTTGAAAAAAAGATGTTGTGCTCCAAAATGGGCTTCCCAGACTGACCTATGGAGTGCATGAGGCCGCTGTCCACGTTGGCGTTGAGCAGGTTGGACATGGCCAGCACGGTGCAGTGCCTCAGAGACGCCAGGCGCCGGGACATGCCCCTCTTCCTGCCCGCTACCTGCTGCCCATCATCCTCCACCTCACTGCAGTCATTCAGCAGGTTCATGAACAGAGTGAAGTACCTGGGAGAGGAGGGGTGGAGAGGAGAGGAGGGGTGGAGAGGAGAGGAGAAGAGAATGGAAGTCAGGAATCATCATTGCAGTGACCAACATCTCTGCTGTTCAGCAGCTATGAGGGGAGGGAGGCTGGGGGAGGGGAGGGAGGGTGGGGGAGGGAGGCTGGGGGAGGGGAGCGAGGCTGGGGGAGGGGAGCGAGGCTGGGGGAGGGGAGGGAGGCTGGGGTTACTTGAGGAACAGCTGGGACTTGGCCTCCATCAGGTCCACCCCGTCTCCCTCCTCCGGCTGGAGAGGAAGACCTGCTAGCAGAGACACCACCGCCTCCATGCTGGCCTGGTCCAGATCCCTACACACACACACAATAACACAAAGGTAAGCAGAAACATCCTGTTATTCTTCATACCAGACCTGTGTGTGTGTGTGACCTGGTGATGCAGGGGGTGAGGTGTGACCTGGTGATGCAGGTGGAGGTGTACCTAGTGAGACACTTGACATCATCATCAGCAGCCTGGTTGGAGGTCCCCATTACCCAGTCAGTCAGGTACTCCACCATCTTGTTCCTGAAGAGAGCAAGGTCAGCTACGTCAGTCTCTCTCCAGCACGGATTTGTGTGAGTGTGAGTGTGTGTGTCTCACCTGAACTTCATCTCCTGACAGAAGGACAGGTCGTCTCGTCGCTCCATCATCACCTCCACCAGCTGGCACAGCTTGGTCTTGATCTGGATGGCGTGCACCATGTTGCCTAGGATACGCACATACCTGCAGACACAGGTGTGTGTGTGTGTGTGTGTCAAGTTCAAGTTTATTGTCAATGGAAAGTTTGATTGCTTTCCCAAGCAGGACATTAAGATCTGAAGTTAGGAGTGTGTGTGTTTGTGTGTACGTATATATGATGTGTGTGCTCACCTGACAAGGTTGAGCATCATGGTCTCTATGCTGGCCTGACCCAGGTGCTCAGAGCTGCCCTCTGTGTGGTTGTCCAGAAGGTTCTTCATGATGGCAATGGTCTGCTCCACAAACTGGGTGTTTGTGTCGTTGATGGGAACCTGCAGCAGGATGGAGGAGAACACATCAAACCCAGACACCAAACCCTCTCCTCCCACCTCAACAGACACCAAACCCTCTCCTCCCACCTCAACAGACACCAAACCCTCTCCTCCCACCTCAACAGACACCAAACCCTCTCCTCCCACCTCAACAGACACCAAACCCTCTCCTCCCACCTCAACAGACACCAAACCCTCTCCTCCCACCTCAACAGACACCAAACCCTCTCCTCCCACCTCAACAGACACCAAACCCTCTCCTCCCACCTCAACAGACACCAAACCCTCTCCTCCCACCTCAACAGACACCAAACCCTCTCCTCCCACCTCAACAGACACCAAACCCTCTCCTCCCACCTCAACAGACACCAAACCCTCTCCTCCCACCTCAACAGACACCAAACCCTCTCCTCCCACCTCAACAGACACCAAACCCTCTCCTCCCACCTCAACAGACACCAAACCCTCTCCTCCCACCTCAACAGACACCAAACCCTCTCCTCCCACCTCAACAGACACCAAACCCTCTCCTCCCACCTCAACAGACACCAAACCCTCTCCTCCCACCTCAACAGACACCAAACCCTCTCCTCCCACCTCAACAGACACCAAACCCTCTCCTCCCACCTCAACAGACACCAAACCCTCTCCTTCCACCTCAACAGACACCAAACCCTCTCCTCCCACCTCAACAGACACCAAACCCTCTCCTCCCACCTCAACAGACACCAAACCCTCTCCTCCCACCTCAACAGACACCAAACCCTCTCCTCCCACCTCAACAGACACCAAACCCTCTCCTCCCACCTCAACAGACACCAAACCCTCTCCTCCCACCTCAACAGACACCAAACCCTCTCCTCCCACCTCAACAGACACCAAACCCTCTCCTCCCACCTCAACAGACACCAAACCCTCTCCTCCCACCTCAACAGACACCAAACCCTCTCCTCCCACCTCAACAGACACCAAACCCTCTCCTCTCACCTCAACAGACACCAAACCCTCTCCTCCCACCTCAACAGACACCAAACCCTCTCCTCTCACCTCAACAGACACCAAACCCTCTCCTCTCACCTCAACAGACACCAAACCCTCTCCTCCAACCTCAACAGACACCAAACCCTCTCCTCCCACCTCAACAGACACCAAACCCTCTCCTCCCACCTCAACAGACACCAACCCTCTCCTCCCACCTCAACAGACACCAAACCCTCTCCTCCCACCTCAACAGACACCAAACCCTCTCCTCTCACCTCAACAGACACCAAACCCTCTCCTCCCACCTCAACAGACACCAAACCCTCTCCTCCCACCTCAACAGACACCAAACCCAACAATCAATAATAACCGATCAACATCGTTAAATCGCCCGATGTTCGTGACAACCATAACGATCGCCAAGCGCTCTCCTCACCGGGCCCTGCGCGTCAAAGAAGCGGCTGATGGCGTTCCTCAGCTTGTTGAAGAGCATTGGATAGAGGGCAGGGCTCAGCTCCAGGCCCACCAGGTCCTTCACGTTGGTGCGGATCTGGACGCCCCTCTCGTGGCTGCACACCAGCAGGCTGAGGAGACGCTCCAGGAAGCGTCCCAGCGGGGTCTCTGTGTTGCTGCCCTCGCAGGAGCCCATGGAGATCATGGAGGCCTTCCTCTCACTCTGAGGGCCCATAGGGGGGCTGTAGGTGGCCAGGCCGGGGGCGGAGCGTTGCTGGAGGCACACCCCCCCGAGGGCACACAGGAAGCCCGTCATGTTGATCCACTCCTGGAGAGGGGGGCAACACAGAGTCACATGTCAACGTGACGGAACATTAAACATTGAGACTAACATTGAGATTAAACATTGAGACTAAAACATTGACCAACAAAAAAAGACCAAGACATTCTGACGGCATCACCTGGAGGCTGTGGGCAGAGCTCACCTGGCCATCCTCCAGCTTGGTTTTGGGGTGTTGGAGGATCAGTTTGGTTGCCTGCTCCCATTTAGCGTGCGTGTCCTCCCAAGCCTAGCACCAACGAAGAAGAGACACAGCAGTGACTCCTCGAGACATCCTTCCTGTCTGGGTGGAGACCATGTCTGTCTGTCTGGGTGGAGACCCTGTCTGTCTGTCTGTCTGGGTGGAGACCCTGTCTGTCTGTCTGGGTGGAGATCCTGCCTGCCTGTCTGTCTGGGTGGAGACCCTGTCTGTCTGTCTGTCTGGGTGGAGATCCTGCCTGCCTGTCTGTCTGGGTGGGTGGAGACCCTGTCTGTCTGTCTGGGTGGAGACCCTGCCTGCCTGTCTGTCTGTGTGGGTAGAGACCCTGCCTGCCTGTCTGTCTGTCTGGGTGGAGACCCTGCCTGCCTGTCTGTCTGGGTGGGTGGAGACCCTGCCTGCCTGTCTGTCTGGGTGGGTAGAGACCCTGCCTGCCTGTCTGTCTGTCTGGGTGGAGACCCTGCCTGCCTGTCTGTCTGTCTGGGTGGAGACCCTGTCTGCCTGTCTGTCTGTCTGGGTGGAGACCCTGCCTGCCTGTCTGTCTGTCTGGGTGGAGACCCTGTCTGCCTGTCTGTCTGTCTGGGTGGAGACCCTGCCTGCCTGTCTGTCTGTCTGGGTGGAGACCCTGCCTGCCTGTCTGTCTGTCTGGGTGGAGACCCTGCCTGCCTGTCTGTCTGGGTGGGTAGAGACCCTGCCTGCCTGTCTGTCTGTCTGGGTGGAGACCCTGCCTGCCTGTCTGTCTGTCTGGGTGGAGACCCTGTCTGCCTGTCTGTCTGTCTGGGTGGAGACCCTGCCTGCCTGTCTGTCTGTCTGGGTGGAGATCCTGCCTGCCTGTCTGTCTGTCTGGGTGGAGACCCTGCCTCACCTCTGTGTTTCCTGCTGTGGGGTGTTCTATCCTCCTCAGCAACGCCATCACTCTCTTCTGCAGGGCGGAGCGGCCTGGGAACACACACACACATTAGCAGAGCTTGGCCAGTGAGAAGCCTCTGCACATCTGCGCAGCACACATGCAGAGACTGCCCTCTAGTGGTGAAACCGCTCAACGCTCTAGTTGCCCAGGACCACCCAGCCGGCCGGGCCTGCCCACCTGTGGACTTCATGTTGCTGACGGAGGCCAACTCGATGAAGGTGTTGTAGTTCGGCAGGATGCTCTGCACCGGCATGTCGTCCAGGCTGCAGCGGATGTCCGCCTCCTCACAGAGGTGGCGGAAACAGGACATGGCCACCAGCACGGCCTCGGCGTCGGGGCTCCACAGGAACATGTAGAGGCTCACCTCCAGCTTGGTCTGGGCCTGCCGACAGGTGGGGATCCCACTGCCCAGCGTGGCACGATCCTGGAGAGAGGGGGCGGGCAAGGCAGGGGTTCACTCACAGAGCCACGCTGCTGCACTTGGCTGTGCTACATAGAGCACTGAACTCATTCTGAAACGACTCACATATATCCATCTACCCAGGATGCACCTGGTTCTAGAGGAACATTAACTAGGTAACAGCATACCTGATTCTAGAGGAACATTAACCAGGTTTGCTAGTTCCAGAGGAACACAACGTACCTTGTTGCGGAGGAGGAACTTGTTCCTGCAGATGAGAATCTCTCTTAGCCACTTAAGGATCTCTGTGCTGTTGATCATCTGGTGGCCAATCAGCTTCTTGCAGAGGAAGAACAGCACCTGGGAGCTGGGGGACAGCCAATCAGAAGAGACACCCTGAGTCACATGCTGCTGCTATTGTTGTTGTTTTTGTTGTTGTATTGGACTGATGGAGACTTGTCATACTGAGGTGAGTCATGGAACTGTCTCTGGTACCTGAGGTGAGTTATGTGTCTCTGTGATGGTACCTGAGGTGAGTCATGGAACTGTCTCTGGTACCTGAGGTGAGTTATGGAACTGTCTCTGGTACCTGAGGTGAGTTATGGAACTGTCTCTGGTACCTGAGGTGAGTTATGGAACTGTCTCTGTGATGGTACCTGATGTCCCAGAAGGTTTCGATGGGTGCGTCTGGGTTCCACAGCTCGATGTTCTCTGGCTGATGCAGGACCAGGAGAGCCTATCAGATAAAGCAGCAGTGATTAGTCTCGGGACACCTGCTGGTGTATAGCAGTAACTACAGTTGTATAGTACCTGTATACAGTTGTGTAGAGTGTGTATACAGTTGTGTAGTATGTGTGTGTGTGTGTGTGTGTACAGTTGTATAGTAGCAACTCCAGTTGTCTAGAGTGTAGGAGTCTCACCTCCATGGCTTCCTGGGAGATGTCCCCCATGCTGGCTAGAGGCACCAGCTGCACCAGTCCTGTGACCAGCTCCACCGTGCTGCTCTGGGTCTCCTGACCCTGCTTGCCCGGGTTCTAACACACACACACACACACACACGTAAACAAACCCAGGTGAACATGTTTACAAACACACAGGCATGTCCAAACATGACTGAACAAACAAAGGCTGGATTACTAGGCTCCAGCTGTATCAAGGCTCTAACCCTAAAACAGATTACCAGCGACTTTAAACAAGACCACTTATCGAACTTCTCCTGTCCAAACCTGACCTAGCAGGCTTAAACATGATTATCCCTTAAACCAAACGTTTGGCTTTCCCTCTATAAGGACTCAGGGATACAGAGTAGCTGCTGGGAAGGTGAGGAGAGAGGTGGACTAACATGCAGCATGAGCTTGGGGTCAGCATGGATGAGTTTGACCAGGACCAGCAGAAGGTACTTATGGCTTCTGTTGTCCAGATCGGTGGTCTTCTCTTTGAACTTCAGACTTGTCATCTTCTCCTTGAAGGTCAAACTCTGTCACACACACACACACACAGAGACACAGAAAGAGAGAAGTTTAAGAAGGAGCGTGTAATGGAACAGGACGAGAGAAGAGGAGAGGGAGAGGAGGAGGAGCGACGGAAGACAGACAGCATCTCTCCACACTCCCCCCGCACGCAGCAGAGATGAACACCAGAGGCCCTCCACACCACAGGACCGTGGAGAGAACCATCAGGAGAGACATGGGTCAGGGGTCACAGGAGGGAAACAACCCCACCAGGAGAGAAACACTGTTTCATCAAGGAAGAAACAGCAGGAGAACAACAGGCTGACTGACTCACACCTGCACTGTTAGGGCGCATACACACACACGCGCACACACACACACACACACAGAGACAGACACACCGCACACAGACAGATGTAAAGGAGGAAGATTACATCGTAAGACAGATCTATCAACCAACAGCTCCATGTTAGATTGTATCTTCCAGCTGTCTCTCCCAGCTAAATCCTCCACCTAATCTGGCAGATGATCGTCCAATTCTCCACCCTCCATCTGCCGGGAGAGGAACCAGCCCACCAGGGCCTTCACAGCACCCTGGAGAACCTCCAGACTAGGGCTGGCTGGCTCTGCAGCCAGGCTGACAGCGTGGAGCTGAGACACACTGAAGGAGAAGGCCCGGGCCATGTTCCAGCTAGCACGGCTAGTATGGCTAACACGGCTAACACCGCTAGCACGGCTAGGCCAAGGACGCACTAGAAGATTTTATTTTAAATCTTAAATCGATTTTAAAAACAGTGGAAGACCACAAACATAAAGACAGACAGTTTTAACCGATTTTTAACATTATAATCCAACGTTTTTTTGGGGTGAGTAATTTAGTAAGTGATTTCCTTTTTCTTTTTTTTTAAATCAAACGTGACTTTGTCAAACGTGAAAAACAAATGGAGGACGACCGTCTTTTTAAAACATGAGTATCTGTACTTCTACTCGAGTGAAGCATTTGTACTTTTACCATCTCGGCTAACCAGCTAACATTCAGATGACAGAGTGGGGGGGGGCAGGCAGACTTGAACCCAGGACACAGGATGTGGAGCAAGAGGCTCTCGGTTTACTGTGGGGTCAGGGGTCAGCCTCAGGGGTCAGCCGCAGAGGTCAAGAGGAAGGGAGGGTTTTAGGAGGAGAGGGGGGGGGGCAGTTATACTTACAGCAACAGCAGCACACTGCCATGCTAAACAGTGACTGGCTGGCATCTGAGCGCATGAGCAACAGCAGCCCACTGCCATGCTAAACAGTGACTGGCTGGCATCTGAGCGCATGAGCAACAGCAGCCCAGATCAAAGGCCAATGAAAGGGGGAAGAAAAGAGAGAGGGGGAGGAGGAGGAGAGAGAAGGAGGAGGAGAGAGAAGGAGGAGGAGACAAAGCACCACTGTGTCAGTGTTGTCAGAGAGGTCGCTAGGCCGTGCTGCACTTCCACCAGACAGGCAGACACACACACTCTCTCACACACACACACTCTCACACTCTCACACTCTCACACTCTCACACTCTCACACACACAAAGAGATGAGAGCAAGATGCCCCACACGCACCCAAACAAAACGACAAGTGAACCAATCAGATCCTAGCAATACAGCCCTCTTTACGAGCAATGTCACAGGTCTTCCCAGACGCCCACAGAACTGATCAAACAGGCTGGTTCCTACGCATGGCCAACACACTGTGTTCTCCCTGATGTTACCAGAGGACAGGCAGACAGGGCTTCTCTCCTGCTGTGTGAGAGCAGTGTTCCTGTAGCATGAGGAGGGGCTGGAGGGGGGCCTGGTTAGGGCAGAGGGCCTGGTTAGGGCAGGGCAGAGGGCCTGGTTAGGGCAGGCAGAGGGCCTGGTTAGGGCAGGCAGAGGGCCTGGTTAGGGCAGGCAGAGGGCCTGGTTAGGGCAGAGCAGAGGGCCTGGTTAGGGCAGGCAGAGGGCCTGGGTGGGGGTAACTCACCGGGGTCATGCGGAGCGGTGCGTGGGTGCTGCAGGTCTGCATGACGCGGGCCAGCGTCTCTGAGAACATGGAGCGCAGCTCTCCGGAGTAGCAGTACACAGCGTCGATCTTGGGCCACCAGTCCAGAGGAGACTGGAGGATAAGAGCAGACTGTTACACCCTCCCTGCCTCGTCACACCGTCCCCCTCCCTGCCTCGTCACACCGTCCCCCTCCCTGCCTCGTCACACCGTCCCCCTCCCTGACTCCCTCAGGAGGAAGAGGGGTGAGGGAGGAGAGGTGTGCCTGGAGGGGAGAAAGCAAGATGGCCGTCCTCTCCTCCCGTCTCCAGCACCGAGACACGGGAGAGCAAAAGCAGCCTGTGACTCCGGCTGAGAGACAGGAAGAGCTCCCAGATAGACAGCAGTCTCTCCTAGCCCTGCGTTAGCAACATGCTACAGTGTGTGTGCAGACTCACGTTGGTGATGATTCTGTGCAGAGAGTTGACCAGGACGAAGTGAAACGTGGGAGGAGATGAAGATGCAAGGCAGACCTGGAGAGAGGGAGGGAGGGAGGGAGGGAGGGAGGGAGGGAGGGAGGGAGAAGCTTACAAACACACTTAATAAATCTACCCCATTCCCTGCATTTTCCATCTCCTCTTGAACTGAAGCTTCCCGTGTAATGATTCTGGCCCAGCTCTGAGGGCTGTGTCTGCAGCGCTGTAACCAGGCCAGTAGGAGCGCATGCAGGCCACAGACCTTAAAGTGCTGGTTGTTGTGGGGGTTGATCCGGAAGCAGGACACGAAGCAGTCGATCATGAGGTCCACGTCTGCGTTCTGGCTGCCCGCTCCTCGAGAGAAGGGCTTAGGGGGGTTGAAGAGCAGCGCCTGGAGGGACGACACACACGCTAGGAGGGACCCCTGAACCACCAGCCTGGCTAGGAGGGACCCCTGAACCACTAGCCTGGCTAGGAGGGCCTATCAGGGTGTGTGTGTGTGTGTGTGAGACCAACCTTGAGGTCCACCACGATGGACTGCACCAGCAGGAAGATGATGGAGTGGTCCTCCCAGTTGATGTATGTGGAGGCTTTGCAGAGCTTCACACAGGCGATGGCAGCACTCTCTGTGAGCAGCCTGCTGCTGCCCTGACCCGCTAGCGCCTTCCGCAGGCTGTCCAGGAACAGCTTCTGAAGGACACACACACACCACGTCAAACACACACACACCACGTCAAACACACACACACCACGGCACAGAGGGGGACAGGGATCTAGAACAGTCCTGTAAGGATGGGAACAGTTGTCTTTCCTACGTGTGTGTGCGTGTGTGTGAGAGAGAGTGTGTGTGTGTGTGTGTGTGTGTGTGTGTGAGAGAGAGTGTGTGTATGTGTGACCTTGTTGACTTTGGAGTCGTCCAAGGGCTCCCTGGAGAGGTCCTGGGTGATGTCAGGACAGAGGATGAGCAGGATGATCTGCAGGGGCCACACTGCTGCCTTCCTCTTAGCACTCTCCGCAAAGCTGTCCACCAGGTCAAACAACTTCTCTGCACACTCTGGAGCACACACACACACACACACACACAGTATCAGCCTCCAGAACACAGACTCTGGGAGTCTACAGCCCCAGAAGTCACCAGGTGACACAAGTGACAGGTGACACAGTGGCCCGAGGTGTGCTGTACTCCACTCACCAGCCATGTCAGTCTGCGGGCGCTGGTACAGCATGGTGAACTCATCAGGGTAGTTCTCCACCCAGTTCCAGAAGGCCTGGAGGACACACACACCTCTCATCATCTCTACCCCCACACACGTGCAGCCCGGTGCAGCCCTGCAGGGAGCTGGGTGGGTCTGTTAGGAGCTCTGCAGAGACTCACCTTCTCCAGACTGTTGATAACACTCAGCTGGGCTGGTTTCTTCAAGGACTTGAATTTAAACACGGTTTCTGCAGCAGGAGAGGAGACACTGAGGAACACTGACACATCTACGAGGCACCAAACCTGCCAAACAAGACCTCGGGATTTCTGATCTACGGGAGAACCAAACTAGGGAGAGCCTCTTGAGGAGGTGTTACCACAGTACCTTGGAGGAGTTTTTTAAGCTTGGCACAGTCCACGTTGATGTATTGGATCAGCTCGATGTCATGGACGTCCACCGTGTCTTCAGAACAGACAGTTAACTCCTGTAACCTGGAGCACAGACCACCATCATCCACATAGACCACCATCATCCACATAGACCACCATCATCCACATAGACCACCATCATCCACATAGACCACCATCATCCACACAGACCACCATCATCCACACAGACCACCATCATCCACATAGACCACCATCATCCACATAGACCACCATCATCCACATAGACCACCATCATCCACATAGACCACCATCATCCACACAGACCACCATCATCCACACAGACCAGCATCATCCACACAGACCAGCATCATCCACACAGACCACCATCATCCACACAGACCACCATCATCCACACAGACCACCATCATCCACACAGACCACCATCATCCACACAGACCAGCAGGTTTAGAGGTGTTCTGTACTTGTGTGGGACTCAAACTGAATAACTTGGTTGACTGAGCAAAGCTTTCAGAGTAAACGCTGTGCAGAGGCATCACTGAGTTCAGCCGATCCTGGCCTCATGTTTTAGTAACAGGTTAATACTTCTGTGTCTCAATCCCTGGTCAGTCAGCCACATCGTACAGGGTCCACAGGGAGAACACATTCTGCCTCAAAACCAAATAGGACACGGGGGGTGTGCTTTGTGACCAAATGCTTCCTAAACCTCCATGGTTAGTGGTTACCTGGTGGAGATGCGGCTGAACACAGCGTTGAAGTTGTTGCAGCTGAGAGAGAAGAGCACCCCTGAGGCTGAGCTGCGCAGCTCGGCTGCGTGCTGGTGGCCCTCGCGGTACGTGTGGATGAAGTGGCAGATCTCTGGTAACAGCTGCTTCACCAGCATGGTCTCATCCAGACGCAGACAGTCCTTAGGTTGCTGAGGGAGGAGGAGAGGAGGAGGAGGTTAGGAGGAGGAGGTTAGGAGGAGAGGAGAGACTGGCCGGCCGGCAGAGCGAGCTATTGAGCTTCTAGGTCGCAGCAAATAAAAGATTCCAGAAATGGCGAGATATCCCATTGGAGACCGTGAAGGCAAAGTCAGGATGAGGAAACACCTGGAAAAGCAATCTGGAGGAGTGGGCAGGGAGAGAACACATCTGCACGGAGGAGGAGGAGGAGGAGAGGAGCCAGGGGACTCTCCTAACAGCCTCCACAGACAGGCAGAGGCCTGGTCAGATAGATGGGTGGAGGGAGAGAGAGACGTAAGGAGGAGGGAGACAGGGATGGAGGGGGGAAGAGAGACAGGGATTGAGGGGGGAGGGAGACAGGGATGGAGGGAGGAGGGAGACAGGGATGGAGGGAGGAGGGAGACAGGGATTGAGGGGGGAAGAGAGACAGGTCTTACCCCAGCAAGGCACTTCTCCAGTGTGTCCAGGATGATGAGCTGAGAGAGATAAAGGTTCTTCTCCGACGCCTCCCCAAATATCCTCTGAGGAAGAGAGGACGAACCAGGTCAGACAGCTTGGCTACTGGACTTAGACTGTGCAAAGCTGTCAACATACCCAGTAAATACACACAATGGCCCTCATGCACACACACACTCACCATGTTGTTGACATTCTTCAGGATGTTAGTGAGGCCGCTGATGACCAAGGAGAACTTGTACTTGGAGATGTGGATGAGACATTCCCTGTTGTGTTCCGTACTGACCTTGGTGTGTGTGTTCTGCTGGCCCACCTTGACAGGAAGCTGGAGGCACACAGTCAAACCGTCAGCCTTAGTTATGTGCAATCTATCCTGACTGACAGGTGTCCAAAATCACAACTTACTGAAGCACGAATTCATGTTAGAAGCTGCGTAAACAGAATGTAAAAGGCAATCAATGTGCATTGAGGATGTGAATAACCATTCTCACTCCAAACTTCAGTAACAGTCATTATGAGAGCAGCCAGGTGAGGAGCGTGTTCCCTGCTGTGATCCAGTGACAGGGTTAACCCTGCTAACCCTAACAGACAGGACAGAGGAGTGGCTTCATCTCCAGCCACACAGGAAGTAAACATGGAGGGCTGTAGGCAGGCTCTGTCTGCTCCGCCCACACAGGAAGTAAACATGGAGGGCTGTAGGCAGGCTCTGTCTGCTCCGCCCACACAGGAAGTAAACATGGAGGGCTGTAGGCAGGCTCTGTCTGCTCCGCCCACACAGGAAGTAAACATGGAGGGCTGTAGGCAGGCTCTGTCTGCTCCGCCCACACAGGAAGTAAACATGGAGGGCTGTAGGCAGGCTCGGTCTGCTCCGCCCACACAGGAAGTAAACATGGAGGGCTGTAGGCAGGCTCTGTCTGCTCCGCCCACACAGGAAGTAAACATGGAGGGCTGTAGGCAGGCTCGGTCCGCCCTCCTGAGGGCAGCATCAGACGACAGAACATCAGCTGCTCCGTGGCCCCAGGCTTACCCCACCTCTCAACCACAGCAGCCAATCACAGGAGCTCCACACGGCCACACGGCATGGGGGAGGGGGGCATGACCCCTGACCTCTACCACAGGTCACCAGAGGAGCTGCTCCTGTCTAGGAGCGGACAGATAAGAAAATCCTGAGACCTGAGCACTAACACACACACACACACACAGGAACACACACACTACACACTCAGGCACAGGAACACACACACAGGAACACACACACACACAGGAACACACACAGGAACACAGGCATACAGAGTTTGGTTTGTTGACATCCATATTCAGACCAGGCCAAGAGACACAGACCCACTGTGTTCCAGTGGCACAGACTGAAATTCCTCTAAGGTCATGGACCAATCTTTCCCCTCATGAGTGCTGTGGCCCAAGCCGAGAGAGTGTGGCCCAAGCCGAGAGGGTGTGGCCCAAGCCGAGAGGGTGTGGCCAAAGCCGAGAGGGTGTGGCCCAAGAAGAGAGGGTGTGGCCCAAGAAGAGAGGGTGTGGCCCAAGCAGAGAGGGTGTGGCCCAAGAAGAGAGGGTGTGGCCCAAGCAGAGAGGGTGTGGCCCAAGCCGAGAGGGTGTGGCCCAAGCCGAGAGGGTGTGGCCCAAGCAGAGAGGGTGTGGCCCAAGCAGAGAGGGTGTGGCCCAAGCAGAGAGGGTGTGGCCCAAGAAGAGAGGGTGTGGCCCAAGCCGAGAGGGTGTGGCCCAAGCCAAGAGAGTGTGGCCCAAGCCAAGAGGGTGTGGCCCAAGCAAAGAGGGTGTGGCCCAAGCAGAGAGGGTGTGGCCCAAGCCGAGAGGGTGTGGCCCAAGCAGAGAGGGTGTGGCCCAAGCCGAGAGGGCAGACAGGAACAAGACGTTTCCCTCTACGGAATTCCAGAAGCCTCGCTCATGGCTCTTAAGAACAGGAATACCGGGACAGAAACAACATGTTTAACCCACAGCTGGTGTGAGGCCAGATGTGGGTTCAGGGCCCTTAATGGGCTGGCATGGCAGATTCCCTCTAAGAGGCCTGTGTCTCTTCACATGGCTGAGCAGCTCCTTCCAGGTCAGAGGCGATAAGCAGCGTTAGAAACATCCAGATCTTAAAGACCTCGGCAGCAGAAGCACGCATGGTCAGATCTGAGTGATCTGACTGCGCTGCTCCAGACCGCTCCCTAAAGCCACTACCCTGATGTAAACACACACAGCATACAGGTTATATAGAATATCAACACAATGATAACATAAGGTAGCATGTCACCTTTAAAAAGCATCATGTTACAATATTCAACATGCTCTGGTTCAGGTCAGCTTTTCTCATTACTTCTAAAAGTCATCAGACTGTGACAGGACAAACGCAGTGGCAGACATCAGAATAATCCCATCCTCCTGATAATCTGCTCTAATCTGCCTCAACGAGCCGCCAAGAGGAGTTTCTCTGTGTTGAGTCTAGAAGTGCCATTTCCAGAAAACTGATTCTGACAAAGCTGAAAGCACCAAAAAGAACACAATCCTATTTGGTGATTAGACTCCTGTGTGTGTTTAGCGGTAAAAAAATGTTTTAAGTAGTTTAAGAATAATCTCCATAATTACAGTACGATCAGCCCCGCCCGGCCCACACGGTCGGTTGGGCTGTCAGTAGTGGGGCTGAAGGCACTTGACCACTCTGGTCTAGCCTGGAGCCTCCAGTTATTAACAGAAGCTGCCTAGCTCAGTGTAGATACACACAGCATAGTTACACACAGCATAGTTACACACAGCATAGTTACACACAGCATAGTTACACACAGCATAGTTACACACAGCATAGTTACACAGCGTAGATATACACAGCATAGACAGGCTTGTGTGTTTGAGGGACTGCTGTTTCTATATTCCCAACATTCCAACATCAAGCCTGAATTGTTGAGGAAATCATGCCGGGATGCAAATGACAACGATAGCCTACTAGCACTGCTGACTTCAGATCTGCATTTTGACAAAGCTGACTTTGTTTCATAAAAGTGAATGGAGTTTCTAACCTATATTGGTGGCAACCTTTCCCTGAGAAACGATAATAAAGAATAACTAAACACTCAAAACAATAGGGTTGAACATGACTAGCATTGCCTGGCAGCATAGACACATTCTCAAACATACAGCTTGTATTCACATGCTGGCATGCAGTACATGCATGGCATTGGTCAATAAATGACTGAATGGACCTTCAATTGGACAACGTTTTAAATGTGCTGGTATGACTGTGGACATTATGCAAGTCAGGTGTGTCAATACCCGACCACACAGCTACACTTGCCACATAAGTATCTCATATCACTATAGATTTAACTGGAGACGGAGGTGCTGTTGTCATTTGTGATCTTCAGCCTAATAGACAATACTCTTCCGATAGCTCGTCAGATGAGAACAGAAGGTTTACATATATAACAGGCCCAGCTTGCTACAATGTGTCCACATTGACAACAGTCACAAAGCGTGTCGATAAATCAATGCTGAAACTATATTTCTCATCAGGGTTCCTTCACGGAGAAGAATATCTACTTCCAATACAGCGATTAGTTAAGACATGTAACTGTCCGTCAGTCCCCATACATTAGCTAGCTAGCTAGCTGGCTAAAGCATCAACAAACTGGGTTTGTATCATTCTGCTTGCTTAGCATAGCATTGTGCTTTATATAGCAGGCTAGTTCCTCCTGGCAGAGAGGCGTGCTTAGTGAACTCCTTTGTTTGTATATCAAGGGAACATCCTCGTGGTATTGTAAAGTGGGGTTTTAAATCTAGATTTCACAGCCTTTCAGCTACATTGTTCGTATCCCCCCCCCCCCCTCCTCCTCTCTCTCTTTCCCTCCCCTCACTCGCTCGCTGTCATCCGCTTCCCAGTCCAGTGTGATGATGATGCGGGGCTGCAGGAGTAGCTAGCTAGCTGTGTGCTGGGAGCAGACGAGCTATAATTCATGGATGGTCACAAAACCACAAGTCATGACAGGACACCTTTCACCAAATAATCAGGTCGCAAAACCGCTCGCTAAGTAAACGTTCACGTAAAAGAGGAGGGTTCAATTTGTGATGCGATATGATATTCTTCATACCTGCTCGTCGAATCTGGTAATAACGGCCTGAACCCATTCCATGGGCTTCTGAGCCGCCATGGCCGGCCGGGTTGGAGCCGCAACGGGCCACTGGAAACCTCCGTATAAATAATGGTTCCTCTGCAATTTGCAACCCGTTAACCTTCAAATACCGCTGTTCACGGGGATGGCTTATTTTTTTCTTTCTTTTATCAGACACACCATGTCGCCATGACACTGCCGGAAGTTTGAATCCTCCTCAATGAAGCAGGCTCTGATGCTTGTGTGAGGGGCCGCCACTGCGCCTGCGCCCCTCAGACCTGTGCATGGACTAGTATAGACGGATTGGGCCTCTACTGTTTTCATCAATGACAGGCTTTAGATAACAAACGGGTGATGTCACGGTTAACTATGAATTGAATATTACATTCCGGTCTCAAACTAACCATAATCACAGTAGTTAGAGAATGCGTTTTGAGGAAGAAGTCCACGTATGAACAATTTGCTTCAATACTCCCGCCACCGTTAATGCAATATATTCGGTTATGTAACTTCTCGTGTAAATTTGTCTGATTGTGTCTGTCCTTCTATTCTAACTGCGCCCAATCTTGTTTATAATCTCATTTAAATAGCACAATTGGGGACATGACCGTCTGTATTGTAAGTGTTGAATAAACTAATTTGACCGGCGCCTGCTGATTTGACCTCAGATGTGAATGTGAAAACCCTGGAATGCACGGTCGATCTGGGTCTCCAGTAAACCGAGCTGAATAAACACAGAAAACATAACATACAAACATAACATCTTGGCCTGAAATATGCCCGTCCTTCCTTGGAGAAATTATGATGTTATGCCCATTTAAAATATACACGTTGAATAGACCATGCAGATCTTAACTGGAAAGCATTTAAAACAAAGAGGCATATTTGTTCTACAGTTCATCTGCAAGCATAACGCTTTGCTGGCTGCACCTGTACTGTTACGCCCCCTATAGGTGGCAATGTACACGTGCGCTTGCTGTGAAGAGGACAATTGGTGTTTCGTTTCTATTATACTACACAACGGTCCCTAAGGAGCTAAATAATTGATTCATTTATAAAAATAAATGTGAAAACGGCACTGGCTGAGTACAGTGTATGAGCACCAGTTGAAGCAATACAAAAATCCTAGATTGTATCAAGTACAGAACAATACACAATTGAAACCCATTGGTCAACAAGAAACATTACATGTTTTTATAGATAATAAGAATTTTCACATATACAGGCATGTGTGAAGATTCTGCATGTCACATGGTCACTGTGATATCAACTCAGGTTCAAAACAAAACATTTATCACAAGTATCAAGCATTTCCTGACTGATCTAACATAATTATTGTGAAGCACATTTTTTTGGTGGTTAATAATTCTCCATGCATGGTTCTGTTGTGACTCTTGTGGTCTTCAGACCATGACAGAGGTCAGGCTCAGGTCTCCAGACACCTCCAGGATGTCCACATCCTGCAGGACGGAGTAGCGGTGGTTGTAGTTGCAAGTGTGGATGCCGTTCACGAACACCTTGTAGCACTGGGCGTCACATGAGATGGTCACCTGAAACACAGATCGTGAGGAGGGCGGTGTTCTGTCCAGAGGCCCCATCCAGGCCTGAGCTCAATTACACACTGGATTGTTTTAGTTTTTTGTGAATAAAAAGAGTGTTCTGAATATATCTATATTACTTTCTTTAATCAGACAGGTAAAGTGGAGACTGTACCGTGAAGGGGTGTCCTCTGTGGAAAGGCATGACCCCTGGCTTCTCCTCCTGACCCCACTGCTCCTGCAGGAGACTGTTCATCACCACTGTGTTCTCAGAGAAGCGGGGGTTAAAGTGAAGAGCTATCCCAGAGCTGAAGCGCAGGTTTAGACTCCACCTGAGATAACAAGGTTCAAGGTTGTTATAGTGAACGACACCCATAGGCTATCCACATGCTGCTGGCATTAGATATGCAAAATTGGATCAGTGTAACTGCTTGTATAGTGAATGAGAGAGCTATTCCTGCATTATAATGTACATGGCAGGATGAAGGATTTCATTCATCGAATGAGGAAGCGCCACCCACCTGTCAGCATGGTGGTTGACCAAGCCTTGCACTGTGAGGGTTTTTCCAGGGTAAGTCCACCTGGCATTATGCTTTTATACGGCACAGCCTTAGGACAAATATTTGAAAAGCAACATCATCCAGATATCTGACGCAGGGTTACACAATTTCCTCTTATGGAGAGAGGTATGTTGGCACCTCCCGTGTGCATGATAAGTACTTACATAGGAGGGCTGAGGGACATAGGAGGGCTGAGGGACATAGGAGGGCTGAGGGACATAGGAGGACTGAGGGACATAGGAGGGCTGAGGGCTGTATGCAGGAGGAGCCTGGAACATAACATTACAATCAGAATCAAGTAAAAATGACTCAAATACATAATGAGGGATTCTAATTCCACTCATCTATTCGCTTAAGGAGTCAAATACTACCTACTGGAGAGATTCCCATGGCTCCAAAGACCGGTGGATAAACCTGAAAAACATGATCTGCGATCAAACTAAATAGAATAATAATAATCATTCAACTCTCAAGATGACAGTATCCCACTCGTGAAGAACGGGTTTACATGTACCTGTGCTGCTTTACGCCACTGATGAGATTTTTGCCTGTTTTGTTGAGATCTCGATTGATTTTGGCGCCTTTCATCCTGTGAAACAAACATGATTCCCATAACGTCTCACTGAAAATATTGGAGATATCCTGCTTTTGTGAGCTTCCATCTGGGTCGTAACTCACCTGAGGGCTCTGGAAGGAGACGGAATGGACCTCCACTCCTCCATCCACAGAGATGGTGTTCACTCTGGACGCAGGAAGACGGTGTAGATATTCCAGGAAGTGGGCCCCATTCACAGCCACCTTGACGTTTCAGTGTTACAGTAAATCAGTAGCCCAGACACAGAGCCCAGCCTGTGCACACAGACTAGCTACACACTAAGAGATTTTTGCGAGACGGCTACAAACCGAGTACGAGTCGCGCGTGACCAGGAACGTCAAGGTGAACTCTGCCCCTCGGGCGATAGGCATCGCTCCCTTCTGCTCCTCCGGACCCCACTGGGAGTTGTGGAAAGTGTTGCACACCACAGCGTCCGTGTGGCCTTCATACCGGGCAATGAAGTGGAGCGCTATGTCCACATTTCCACCGGAGCCACAAAGCAGATTCACATGAAAGCTAAACGTCGGAAATAAGATCAAAACTCAAATCAACTCAAAGGAAACCATGAAAGCGTCATCAAAACAAAGTTTCTGAACAATCATTGTTCATATGTGCACATATGTGTGTGTCAGTTATCTCTTGGCTGCTCTTGGTGTGTGAACCCCAAACCTGACATTGAGTGATGAAAGGTAGACTATGATGTATAGTTGCCTGTACTGGCCAGCAGTGGATGTACTGTGACTACATGTACTGAGCAGGCCTACCTTGCGGCCGCAGGCATGACCCTGCCAGTCACAGTCACATACTTTCCCTCAGACAGGCCACCTTGTATGTGGCGTTTGAATGGCAAAGCCTAGGAACCAAACAAAGTGGTTCCACAGGTTTTGTAACTGCCACAGAGAAATGTTTCAGTGAGGTGTTAAAAGTCTTTTCGGTTCTGTCAGAAATTAATGACTGGTTTAGTTCATACAGCCATTAAATTGATTAAAAAAAAATTAAGGGTAACTTTGATGAACATTTTTTAAACTGCAGATTTTATTATAGCCTATAGGCTATGACAACAATAGTAAAAGTAGAGTTGTTGATTTTTACCGGTTTGACGAAGGATTGTTGATGAGACATACTCTCTTCAGTTAACTCCTTGCATCAAAATGTTGCCTGCTTGAAAGGACCCTGTTCGTGGTCAGAACTTCAGTTAGCCCTGCAAGTCTATTGTTTCTGTCACACCAGGCGTAATGCAGTGGGATCTGTGTGTTTTTACAGCACCTAACACGCCCTAATCTGTTGCACCTGTTTTATATAACTTTCTCAACTCTGATAAGAACAGGAACATGTGATGGTTGTTTCCGAACAGGAACCAGCGACCCTGTCTGTCCACATTCTCACCTTGTTTTCTCAGAGATGACGTTGGAGACGTTGACTTGGTTATATTTACATTTACATTTATTTATTTAGCAGACGCTTTTATCCAAAGCGACTTCCAAGAGAGAGCTTTACAAAGTGCATAGGTCACTGATTAACAATCCTGAACACACTAACCTGGGCTGTTGCATTTTTGATGGCTGACCCATTACTAAGAAACAATCACCACAAAATCACATGACAAGCTTCGTTTTATTGTTTTTCATGGATGAAAACATACAGAATAGTAGTCACATGCAATACAAAAATATGAATTTATACATGACATAAAAAACATTGACTCATTCTAAAAAAATGTACAGTTTTTATACAGCGTTTTTTTTTTACATTAAAAAATATAAAGCTATACACATCTGTAGGGGCGAGCAGTACCTATTTAAATGTGTCATGATGTATAGTACATATAAAATGTTTGTACAAGTATTAAAACAATCATTGTAATTATCTGTACATTAAATTATGTATATACATGCATACTGTATTTTACATAGATATCAACACAACACAGAAGTCTCCATCTCTCAACCTTCCAAGTTTCACTTCACTATACTCACCCTCCCACACTCTTCCCCGGATACCCCCCGGATACCCCCTGGATACACCCCCCCCCCCCCACACACACACACACACACACACACACACACACTTATATACAAACACAGGAACACAGGCTAGCCATCTACAACAGTACTAACACAAGCGCGCACAAGATGTTATGTTTGCGGAATAAATTATAGGATACTTTTGTGTGAGTTTCCTGATCTATTTTCTAGAACTGTGAATGAATTTACTGAACTAGATGAAATGTGAGACATTTGTCAACACCCACAACCAAGAAGGACTTCCTGCTTGGTGACTGAACAAGTGACCTTCAGTAATAAATAACCTTTTATTATTCCATTGACAGTGGACAGAAAACTGACAGCAAGGTGTATGACACCGTCAACTGGTACACTGAAGTCCTTCATCTCTATATATGCACTGAATCATTTAAAATAAGTTATGCTATCATCTGAGCAGGAAACAAGAGGGAAAAAACAGACTATCCCATCACACTCTCTATCCAATCACACTCTCTATCCAATCACACTCTCTATCCAATCACACTCTCTATCCCATCACACTCTCTATCCAATCACACTCTCCAAACTCTCCACACGTTTCATTTCTGTCATCCAAAACCTAAACAATAAAGGCTTCATACACCACCGTTTCTACCGGTTTGACATAATGCTCTGTACTATGTCCACACAGACGCCAGTGGTCTGCACGGTGACCGACTCTTGCGCATGCCACCACACAAGTGCAGAGAGTGAAGGAAGAGGAGACAGGTGGCTAGACTCCCAGAGGAGGAGGAGGAGAGAGAGAGAGTGAGTGCAGGGGTCCTTTAAAGCCCCAGTGCATGTGGGCGATGCCGCCTGTGTCCCGACGGCGGACAAAACCACATCGGTGCAGAGGAGAGCAGAGCGGACCAAGGACAGGGCCCACAGCCAGCGGCCACACTACTTCAGTCCCAGCAGACATCGAAAGCCAGTCATACAAAAGCCTCGGGTTCAAAATGCAGAGTAGCTAGAACACAGGTGAAGGCAAGTCTCAGATTGAGTGACCATGTAGCGTTTTTTTCTGAGCGCTAGCGTCTGTTTTCAGTTGTTCCCAGTGAGGAGAGATGCGCTGGACCCAGCGACCTTTTTCCTTATTTTTTGTGCGTCCGCTAGTTGAAAATCTGTAAACTGGTGTTGTCTCTGTCGCTTCAGTTAGCTAGGCACTCAACCGTCAGAGAGATGAAAACGTCCACTAATGACAGCTTAAGATAGCCGATAATATCCAAAAATATTGTTTTAACTAATAGCTAGAGCTAAGAGCTGCTGAGATGAAGCGCTACCCAGCACTCCGCCAGCGCTTTTCTGCCAGGGAAAAAAACGCTAAATGGACACACGGCCTCGGAGACCAAGAAGGGAAACGTGAGGGAGGTAGTCCACCACGCCCACACAAGGAAACACAACAGTCAGATGTGGAAGAACAGGCAGATTCAGGGAAAGCAGTCGACGTCAGGCTGGGGCAATGCTTTTATCAACCCCCTCAGAACGGAGGATTTCGGTTGCATGCAAGGCAGAGCCAGGCTGTTTGTTTTGCATTGCTCATGTTTCATAGAGACGGCTACAACCTAGATTAAGAGAAGACGAGAGAGAGAGAGAGAGAGAGAGAGAGACAGAGAGAGAGACAGAGAGAGAGAGAGAGAGAGAGAGAGAGAGAGAGAGAGAGAGAGAGAGAGAGAGAGAGAGAGAGAGAGACAGAACACAAAGGTTAGACTGTTAGTGTCATTGTTAAGAGTGATTTGAAAAAAAGAGAATTAGTTTCAGAGAAAACTGAAGAAATGGGGCAGGCATGGAGGAGGAGAGCAGGTGTAATGATGGAGGAGGAGAGATGGAGATGGAGGAGGAGAGATGGAGGAGTTGAGATTGGAATGCAGTATGAAGGCTCAAGGTCAAGAGTTGAGAACCAGGGTAATAATCTCAATGGGACACACCCGTACTGAACCTGAGTGTCTCACCGCACGTTTTACAGTTCCTGTCTAGTCGCTAGCTCATCACACAGCCAGTCTGCAGAGTGACTTGCTGTGGAAGCAGCTGTTAGCTGATGTAACAGCTGTGTAGGACAGCACTCTTTAGGAACATGGAGGAACATTGATGGTTTCATCAAAGGGCAGGATGGCAACCACAAGTCTTACTGGACTACAAGGCTGCTCCAGAATAAAGGCCAAGGGTTGTTATGGAGGGGGGGGTAACAGAGGTCCAGTTCCACCCACCACGCCCCCCACGCCCCCCAGGCCTACGGGTGTGTCACGCCCCCCACCACGCCCCCCACCCCCCCAGGCCTCCAGGTGTGTCGTCTAGGATACGTACTCTGCAGACCTCCAGAAGTGTCCGGGGTGGGACAGCCTGCGGTTGAGCTTGGGCAGCTTCTCCAGGAGGTCTGCCAGCTGGGTGAAGGAGGGCCTCTCCTTCAGGTCGTACGCCCAGCAGGTACACAGGATCTCCTGGGGAGATCGAGACAGAGGGTCAGCCTCCACACACACACACACACCTAGCACACACACACACACTCACACCTAGCACACACACACACCTAGCACACACACACACCTAGCACACACACACACACACCTAGCACACACACAGCACACAGACACCTAGCACACACACACACACACCTAGCACACACACAGCACACTCACACCTAGCACAAACAGTGTTCCTGCTCCACTCACCGTGACCTCCTTGCCCAGGCTGATCTCTGCCAGGACCTTCTTGATGCCCTCCCCGCTCCCCACCTGCCAGATGGTAGCTTCCACTGGCTGGTTGGTGATTGGCCAGTCCCTGGCCTGGAGCTCGTACCAAATGGTGCTAAAAGGGGGGCAACAAGCAACATGGTCAGTCCTGTGGGCCTGAACAAGCCTCACTGAAGACATTGCACGGTGACTGTCATTATGAAGTCAGTCATGATCTGACAGCTTCAGATCAGTAGGGGCTGGAGTCAGGGACAGGAAGTGTTGGGAGAGAGGGACAGGAAGTGTTGGGAGAGAGGGACAGGAAGTGTTGGGAGAGGGACAGGAAGTGTTGGGAGAGAGGGACAGGAAGTGTTGGGAGAGAGGGACAGGAAGTGTTGGGAGAGAGGGACAGGAAGTGTTGGGAGAGGGACAGGAAGTGTTGGGAGAGGGACAGGAAGTGTTGGGAGAGAGGGACAGGAAGTGTTGGGAGAGAGGGACAGGAAGTGTTGGGAGAGGGACAGGAAGTGTTGGGAGAGGGACAGGAAGTGTTGGGAGAGAGGGACAGGAAGTGTTCGGAGAGAGGGACAGGAAGTGTTGGGAGAGAGGGACAGGAAGTGTTGGGAGAGGGACAGGAAGTGTTGGGAGAGGGACAGGAAGTGTTGGGAGAGAGGGACAGGAAGTGTTGGGAGAGAGGGACAGGAAGTGTTGGGAGAGAGGGACAGGAAGTGTTGGGAGAGGGACAGGAAGTGTTGGGAGAGAGGGACAGGAAGTGTTGGGAGAGAGGGACAGGAAGTGTTGGGAGAGGGACAGGAAGTGTTGGGAGAGAGGGACAGGAAGTGTTGGGAGAGAGGGACAGGAAGTGTTGGGAGAGGGACAGGAAGTGTTGGGAGAGAGGGACAGGAAGTGTTGGGAGAGAGGGACAGGAAGTGTTGGGAGAGGGACAGGAAGTGTTGGGAGAGAGGGACAGGAAGTGTTGGGAGAGAGGGACAGGAAGTGTTGGGAGAGAGGGACAGGAAGTGTTGGGAGAGAGGGACAGGAAGTGTTGGGAGAGAGGGACAGGAAGTGTTTGGAGAGTTACCCGAAGGCGTAGACGTCGGCTGCGTTGGAGAAGGGCAGGCGGTCCTCAGTTGTTTCCAGGACTCATCCTGCGGACGATCTCTGGCGCTAGGTAACAAATCCAGCCGTGTGGAAGCTTCAGCTCGTTTTCTCGTCTGGGAATACGACACACACACACACACGATGCACACACACACACACGATGCACACACACACACGTGCACTCATTAGCTAACCACCATGCGCTGTGCAGTCACCATTAATCCACCTGGGAACAGACAAATCCACAAAGAATTGTTGAGTGGATGAGGTGTAGATCTTACCTCCCCTCCTGGACCACGCCTGAAATCCCAAACAGCCCGAAGTCTGTGATCACCACCTTGTTGGTGTCATGAAAGACATTCTTGGACTTCAAGTCTTTGTGGACGATGCCCTTTGCGTGAAGATAGCCCATTCCCTACGCGAGGAGGAACACAAACACACAAGCTCTGACCGTGCACGAGACTGAGGACCATTAGGACCCAACAGTGAATAAACTTCACCTTCACAATCTCCTGAGCGATCTGTCTCGTCTTGTTGATGTCCAACGTGTTCTTTGTGTCTCTGACGACGGAGTAGAGAGTCCGACCTTTACAGAAACTTAGTGGAGACAGTTTGAGTTAAGGAAGAGCAGACCAGAACAGAGAGAGAGATGTAGAGAGCTCCCACTCACCTGGTGATGATGGCGAGGTGGGGAGGAGCCATACATGCTCCCATGAAGAGGACCACGTTCTCATGTCTGGTCTGTCTGTAGTTCATCACCTCCTTCTTGAACAGCTTCAGGTGGTCCTGGTTGTTCCCGTCGATCTCCAGCAGGCGGATTGCCACCTCTCCGTGCCAGCGGCCCTTGTGGACCCTGCCCCAGCGGCCCTGAGGAAGCCGTACCACAACACATCACAACCACGCTGAAGCGCTAGCCCCACGCTAGCCCCGCGCTAGCCCCGCGCTAGCCCCAAGATAACCTGCAGAGCACTGACGGTTTAGCGGCTTGCTGTTGCGGCTCTCACCTTCCCTATGAGCTCTCCCAGGTCCAGCTGCTCAAAGGGGATGTCCCACTCCTGCAGGTACACGCTGGTCTGGCTGGCCTTGCGGGAGATCGGACCCTTCCAGTGACCTCCCCGCGAGCTGGGAAGGTCCTCGAGCTCATCCCCATCACACTCTCCCTCAGAGCCCCCGTTTATCTCACTCTCGTCCCCTTCATCCTCCTCCTCATCCTCTTCTTCCTCTTCCTCCTCTCCTTCCTCCTCCTCTTCCTCCTCTTCCTCCTCCACGCAGGGATCTTCATCCTCCTCAGCCTCGACCTCCTCCTCCTCTTCCTCCTTTGAGACAGAGGATCGGATAACGTTGATTTGGTTTAGTTGTGCGACAAACACCTCTACATACACACACACACACTCTCTCTCTCTCTCACACACACACACACACACACTCTCTCTCTCTCACACACACACACACACACACAGTGAAAACATACCTCTCCATCTTCATGCTCGGCCAGCTCGGGTTGCAGGTGGTCGGCATGCAGGTGGTCGGCGGAGGGCTCGCTCTCGTTGCTGTGGGACAGAGAAACATGAGCATCATGAGCACATCACAGCCCAGACGTGGTTGGAGAGACTGCTACAGCCCTCTCCACAGTCCTACGATAGACAGCGAACACAGTGAGGACTGGAGAGACTCACCCTCTGTCCTGAAGGACTTCTGGATGCAGAGTAGGAGAACTGGACACATCTGGTGAGAAACAGAGAGAGAGAGAGAGAGAGTGTTATAGAGAGTGTTATAAAACATCGCACTCCCTTTCACTGGTCACTGCGTTACTCGTCTGTTGTGGCATGCAGTACCCACACTCCCCAGCAGGTGGCACAGAGACACATCTTCACCACATCAAACACACAGCACTGACACTCGGGGCAAATACTCAGCAAGCTCACATGATGTGGACTGAGCACGCATGCAGGAGAGGGAGAGGGAGAGATGGTGATACCAGGTTTTGGGGGTCAGGGTGGAGGGGGAGGAGGGGGAAGGCAGGGGAGACCCAGCGCAGCAGTCTGGGCCGGGAGCATCCACTCACCAGGGAAGATGAACTGCTGTCTGTGCTGAAAGTAGCAGGCAGCTTGGGGGGAAGAGAGAGCGGAAGAACAACAGGCAGGTTGGGAGAAAAAGATTGTGGGTTAGAGAGAAGCCATAGGATACTGCCCCCTCCCCACTGGCCCCGCCCCGCCCTGCCCCCTTCCCTCCCCGCCCTGCCCCCTCCCCGCTGGCCCCCGCCCTGCCCCCTCCCTACTGGCCCCCGCCCTGCCCCCTCCCCTCCAGGCCCCCGCCCTGCCCCCTCCCCTCCCCGCCCTGCCCCCTCCCGGCCCCCGCCCTGCCCCTCCCCGCCCCCTCCCCTCCCCGCCCTGCCCCCTCCCCACTGGCCCCCGCCCTGCCCCCTCCCCACTGGCCCCCGCCCTGCCCCCTCCCCACTGGCCCCAGGCCCCATGTGTGTTAGTGGTGGACAGGAGAGGGGGGCTGCCTGAGTCACTCCATCCATTCCACATCCGTTTACCAGGAAACCAGTGACTCAGCGGAATGTCCAGTAATCAAGAAGCATGCACCTTGGGCTTATGTGTGTGTGTGTGTGTGTGTGTGTGTGTGTGTGTGCACGCTCACCTGGGAAGTGGAAGCGGTTGTCCCGGTGGCCCTTGGGTGAGGGGTTGGGGGGCGGGGTGGCACTGGGGGGGTTGCTTTGCTGGAAGGGGGCGGGGGATGAGGGCGTGGAGGAGGTGGTGGAGGACGGGTTGCTGCTGGAGTCCAGCTGGTTCAGAACTGGAGGGTGATCCTGGGAGGGCACACAAGACCAAGACATCACCCACTGAACCAGCTACTCTCCAACCGGTGTGTGTGTGTGTGTGTGTGTAAGTGTCTATATCTATATATCTGTCTTTTTATATTATCTATCCATCAATCAATGTGTGTGTGTCTGTCTATTCAACCATCCATCCATCAGTGTGAGTGTGTGTGTATGTGTGTGTGAAAGAGAGAGAGAGAGAGAGAGAGAGAGAGAGAGAGAGAGAGAGAGAGAGAGAGAGAGAGAGAGAGAGAGAGAGTGAGACAGAGAGCTTGTGTGTGTGTACCTTCTTGGTGATGGCCTTAGGTAATGTCCCAAACTGAGGAGTCTCTGCTGGCCGGTCCACAGGATTGTTGATGCCAGAGGGAACAGACTCAGTCCTCCTGATCTTGGTGACTGTCCAGGGGAGAAGGAGGTTAGCACAGGTCTTTCTATGTCAGTCATTACTGTGTATGGACACTGCAGATGTGATGGACAGACTTACTTGGCAGAAAAGAGATTCTGCAGGAGGGCGCCTCTTTAGTACACTTGTTGTGGCACTTTAACCTGCACACACACACACACACACACACACACACACACACACACACACACACACACACACACACACACACACACACACACACACACACACACACACACACACACACACACACAGAGCCCTGGTCAGGACAGACTGATCAGATGGACGATCTCGACGCCCCTTAGACGCCCCTGAGAGAGACAGGATACTCACCGACAGTGTTTACACTTCACCCCGAACATCATGTTCCTCTGACACACCTGGCAGGTCTGAGATAACCAGGACCTGGTGGAGAACCTGCCCACCAGAACAGCCCACTCTGTTAGTCACGCTGCTACACTGTCATACATACTCACATTCTATTCATTTAGCCGACGCTTTTATCCAAAGCGACCTAGAAATAGTGCACATAGAAAGTACTGCAGAAGATCAAGGATCAGAAGTGAGTTGTTTAACAGTAATTTGGTGGTCAGACTCATATCCAGCATCCGTTCTGTTTGACTGTGTTTGAGGTGTACTAGGCGAACTAGATGTGCATTGATTGGCTGTTTGTAGCCATGTGACCTACCTGTGAGTGACAGCCAGGCCGATGTCCCTTCTGACCGCCTGTGGAGAGCCGCGATGTGCGGACATGTTATCTGACGGGAGGGGTGGAGGGGGGGGAGAGAGAGAGAGAGAGAAAAAGAAAATTGAGAGATAGAGAAAGAAATTGAGATAGAAAGAGAGAAAGTCAGGGGGGTGAGAAAAAGAGGCAAAAAAAGTGATGAGTCAGGCAAGCGTGTGCACGGGCAGGAGCTGGTGATGAAGAGGACCTATTATTACTGACATGAGAGGTGATGTGAGGTCGTCGCCACACAAACTACAACGACTTCTGGATAATCACATAAAACGCTATTACTCCATATTTAACAAGTCACAACCAATCAGATTATGTCCCAGTGACGTAGGTTAGGCACGTGACTCTCCCACACAACCACCACAGACACACACAGCCTGCTGGGAGAATCAGCTCTCTCCCAGCACTTTCTCTGAGCTGTGTGATCGACTTGCTGAGTGTGTGTGAGGAGAGTGGTGAGGTTGTGTTATTTCTCAGGCAGCACTGTGAGATCACAGCAATTGGTGTGAGCTATCCCAGCATGCTGTTCTTCTTCTGGGCCAACCCTGAACCTTCCTGGTGGTGTGTAGAAGGTTTCTCTGTGTGTGTGTGTGTGTGTGTGTGAGTGTGTGTGTGCAGACTCACTCTTGAGGCTGCTGTGCTCCTCCATGAGGGTGGGTGTGCCGGGCAGGGTGTAGGGGGCGGTGGCGGGCGTGGCCCCGGGGGGGGCGGGCCGGCGGGTGGGGGGAGCGCGAGGAGGGGTCCTCACTCCCGTTCCCGTTGATCTGCACGTTCAGAAGCAGCTTGTTCTTCTTGGTGCACCTGTGGTGGGCACAGTGTCATCAGCATGCTACCCTGTCACCCCTGACAACAGTGACATCAGCACTCACACCCAGGAGATCTGATGGTCGCTGTGTTCAGCCCAGTTATGTAAGAGAGAGAGATGGGGGGACCTGGGCACATTATTAAGACATCCTCTCCACCCTGCACCCTCCATCCTAGATCAACTCAGCCCAGCTAACAGTCTTTTAAGGGGGGGGGGGGGTGTGTAACAGTCTTTTAAAAAAGGGGGGGGGTGTCAGGAAACAGTTCCAAACAAAGCTGCGTGGGAGATCTAAATGAAAGGAAAGACTCACCGAAGCCACTGCGGCCATATTGGAAAAAAGATCTGTCTAAATGAAGGCGATGGAGTTAACTCTCAACTCTCTCTCTCTATAGCTCTGAGCTGAACCAGCCTCACACACATATACAGTCATCCAGAACCAGCCTCACACACTATACAGTCATCCAGAACCAGCCTCACACTGGTATATCTAATCGATCCACCCAGTATCACACAGGGGTGCAGTGATTAACCAACTTTACTATTAACTGCAAATAGTTCTAGAGAATTACGGAAAGCCCTGATCCCCCTGCAGCCCGCCGGCGCAAAATGATGACGTTTTCTCCTGTTGCTAGGTTGAAGCTGCTACTAGTTTGTGACGTATCAACACTCTAATGTTGTGAAATAATATCGGAATATCAAAATCTATAATCGATGCCTCCCTACTATCACCCTGACTCCCCCCCCACCCCGGTCAACGATCTGGCTCACATCTGACAGCTCATACAACAGGAAGACAGGAAGTGACCTACTTGCTGGTGGGCGGGTCCTCGATGCGGTTGCCCAGCTGTGATTCGTGGCTCTTGCTGCGGGTGAGGGTGATGTTGGGCAGCAGCTGCAGGACCTTGCGGGAGGGCGGCGGGGGGGTGCAGGGGGGTTTCAGCCTGTGACGCCTCCTGGAGGGAGGAGTGGCGGGGGGCGTGGAGGGGGTGTGTCCCTGGAGCCAGCCAGCGCGGCCCGCAGACATGGGGAAGGGGTCCGTGAGGGGGGTGTCTGAGTAGAGGTAGGCCCCCTCCAGGAGCGGGGCTGTGGAGACAGAGGCAGGCCGAGCGGGGGCACAGGCGGAGCAGGGGGTGGAGGGGGTGGAGGGGGTGGTGGAGGGCCGGGCCAGGGGGGAGGGGCTGTGGGGGCGGAGCGGGCACCCCAGGGGGTCCATGGGAAGCAGAGAGCCGCTGTCTCTACGGGGGGGCTCAGACAGCCAGGGGCCCCCATCTTCCCTCAGCTCTCCTCCTGGAGGACACACACACACACAGAGGACACACACACACACAGAGGACACACACACACAGAGAGAGGGTTAAACACACCATCAGGGTTACACATACCAGGTGACACCTTCGTTCCCTACTCTCCGCCCTGGGCCTCCCCCAGACCAGGGCCTCTCCTGGAGGTCCACCTCCAGACCAGGGCCTCTCTCCTGGAGGTCCTCCCCAAGACCAGGGCCTCTCTCCTGGAGGTCCACCTCCAGACCAGGGCCTCTCTCCTGGAGGTCCTCCCCAAGACCAGGGCCTCTCTCCTGGAGGTCCTCCCCCAGACCAGGGCCTCTCTCCTGGAGGTCCTCCCCAAGACCAGGGCCTCTCTCCTGGAGGTCCTCCCCCAGACCAGGGCCTCTCT
This sequence comes from Thaleichthys pacificus, assembly GCA_023658055.1. Taxonomy (NCBI): domain Eukaryota; kingdom Metazoa; phylum Chordata; class Actinopteri; order Osmeriformes; family Osmeridae; genus Thaleichthys; species Thaleichthys pacificus. Next base: position 13,490,455 of record CM042858.1, read on the forward strand.
CCTGGAGGTCCTCCCCCAGACCAGGGCCTCTCTCCTGGAGGTCCACCTCCAGACCAGGGCCTCTCTCCTGGAGGTCCACCTCCAGACCAGGGCCTCTTTCCTGGAGGTCCACCTCCAGACCAGGGCCTCTCTCCTGGAGGTCCACCCACCTGACTCAGTGGCAGTCTTCAGGCAGGAGAGGGCAGCGCTGAGCCGGCCGCACTCCTCGGAGCTGAAGCCTAGCCTCCTCATGGTCTCTCTGACCTGGGAGCCCGGCATCTGCAGCAGGGCATCCAGGGACAGCTGGACTGGCACCGCCTGGGAGAGAGAGGGGGGGGGGAGAGGGGGAGGGAGGGGAAGAGGGGGAGGGAGGGGGTGAGCTGAGCTGGGCCACAAGAATATACATTCTATACGTAGACAACATTCACCAGGGCCAGGAGACAGGTCCTTCACTCGGGCCTGGCTCATCCTGCTCTCCACCAGCACTAATCCCGGCCATGTGGAGGAGTTCTACCAACGGCATGCCAGGTAACGTGACTTCACACACACATACACACCCACACACACACACACTCAGACACAGACACACAGACACCAGCTAAGCCCCACACCTGAGCCCTTTATCTGGTTAGAAGTTCCCAATGTTAAAGAGGAAGAGGTGGGACTGCTGTCGTCACACGCTCTGTGATCAGGCTGCTGTCGTCACATGCTCTGTGATCAGCACTCCTGTGGAACGCTCCCTAACCCATCCTCATCCTCCACCCCGTCATCCTAAAAAGCAGGACTGAAACCTTCAGACACACAGAGATACTCTGATCAAGCCCCTTCATCTGCTACACGAGAGCATCTGCTATATTAACAAAGACAAAACTAAGAATGCATTTCCTGAAGTGGCCCTTATTCTATTTGGAGGTCCTGGAGGTCCTGGCCCCTCAGCTGGTGCTGCATGTAAGGTTCCTATACCTACCAGGTATAGGAGCAGGTATAGGAGCAGGTATAGGGGCAGGTATAGGAGCAGGTATAGGAGCAGGTATAGGAGCAGGTATAGGAGCAGAGCCCTGCAGACCAGCAGCAGACCAACTGCAGAACCAGCAGCAGACCAGCAGCAGAACCAGCAGCAGACCAGCCAGCAGAGCCCTACAGACCAGCAGCAGACCAGCTGCAGAACCAGCAGCAGAACCAGCAGCAGAGCCCTGCAGACCAGCAGCAGACCAGCTGCAGAGCCCTACAGACCAGCAGCAGACCAGCAGCAGAACCAGCAGCAGACCAGCAGCAGAGCCCTACAGACCAGCAGCAGAACCAGCAGCAGAACCAGCAGCAGAACCAGCAGCAGAGCCCTGCAGATCAGCAGCAGACCAGCTGCAGAGCCCTACAGACCAGCAGCAGAACCAGCAGCAGAACCAGCAGCACGTACCTGGATGAGCTCCGTCCGCAGGTTGATGGTGCGGAGCCAGTCCCCCAGCCTGGGGAAGCTGTCCAGCCCCACCGGACGCTCCTCCTCCGGAACCTTCCGCTTACACTGCAGCTGCTTGCAGATGTACTTCATAAGCTTCACCTGCAGGGGGCGGCAGAGCACACAGCAGAGGGGAGGGGGGTTAGAGGGGCTGGAGGGGGGGCAGGGAGGTTAGGGGCGCTGGGAGCAGGTCTAATGCCTGTTGGATACAACACACTCCTCTGTAGACAGACAGACAGCAACGTAGAACTTACACAACATAGAACACACACTCACACACACACACTCACACATGCACACACATGCACACACAGCAGATCATCTCTCACCATCTACTATCTATCTTATCCCAGAATTATCCAGAGAGGCTAATCTGACACTTAAATTATTCCAGTCACACAAACACACATCTCCTCCTCCTCCTCTGTCTTCATCCAGACCATCACCCACACAGACATCTAACAGGATTCTTATTTTAACCCTCTTTTTGTTGCTTTAGCCTCCAGCAGCAGGGCTGTCAAACAGATATAAATAGCTGTTATTATGGGATGGGAACAGCCACCGAGGGCATCTGCACTGCTGGCATGGCAACCAAGTGTCATTGGAACATTTCAGTCGCTGTGGGCGGGCCACTGTGACATCACGGCCCTGGAACACACCGAGTTCACAGTGAGGCTAGCAGACACACACACACACACTGGCCCCCTCACCACCACCAGCCCCCACCTCTACCGACCTCACGCTCACACACACACCACACCAACCCCCCTCCTCCACCCACCACAAACAGAGGTTTGGTTGCTGCGAGGCGGGGTCTCGTCCCTCAAGATAAACCAAAGACTTATGATCTCTCTTTTTCCAACTCAAATGAACAGACATGAAGAGAAAATGAATAACTAGGTGTCAAGACATGACTTGTAGACCCCTGACCAGGTTCATTCTGACTGGCAGAAGAAGGCAAGAGAGAGCCACCTTAAACTCCTCCACAAACATTACGAGGACACCTACGTTCCTGCCCACTGGCCCCCCGCCCAGGCCCCCACCCGGCCCAGGCCCCCTCCAGCCCCCCGCCCAGGCCCCCACCCGGCCCAGGTCCCCTCCCCACCCGGCCCAGGCCCCCTCCCCACCCGGCCCAGCCCCCTCCCCACCCGCCCAGGTCCCCTCCCCACCCGGCCCAGGCCCCCTCCCCACCCGGCCCAGGCCCCCTCCAGCCCCCCGCCCATGCCCACCCGCCCAGCCCCCTCCCCTCCCCACCCGGCCCAGGCCCCCTCCCCACCCGCCCAGCCCCCTCCCACCCGGCCCAGGCCCCCTCCCCACCCGGCCCAGGCCCCTCCCCACCCGGCCCAGGCCCCCTCCCCTCCCCACCCGGCCCAGGCCCCCTCCCCACCCGCCCCAGGCCCCCTCCCCCCCAGCCCAGCCCCTCCCCACCCGGCCCAGGCCCCCTCCCCACCCGGCCCAGGCCCCTCCCTCCCCGCCCCCAGGCCCCCTCCCCACCCGCCCCAGGCCCCCTCCCCACCCGCCCAGGCCCCCTCCCCCCGGCCCAGGCCCCTCCCCACCCGGCCCAGGCCCCCTCCCCACCCACCGGCCCAGGCCCCCTCCCCACCCGGCCCAGGCCCCCTCCCCCCCGGCCCAGGCCCCCTCCCCACCCGCCTCACCCCCCCGGCCCAGGCCCCCCACCCGCCCGGCCCCCTCCCCACCCCGGCCCAGGCCCCCTCCCCACCCGGCCCAGGCCCCCTCCCCACCCGGCCCAGGCCCCCTCCCCTCCCCACCCGGCCCAGGCCCCCTCCCCACCCCCCCGGCCCCCTCCCCACCCGCCCAGGCCCCCTCCCCACCCGGCCCAGGCCCCTCCCCACCCGGCCCAGGCCCCTCCCCTCCCCACCCGCCCCGCCCAGGCCCCCTCCCCACCCGGCCCAGGGCCCCTCCCACCCGGCCCAGGCCCCCTCCCCACCCGCCCAGCCCCCTCCCCACCCGCCCAGGCCCCCTCCCCTCCCCACCCGGCCCAGGCCCCCTCCCCCCTACCCCGGCCCCAGGCCCCCTCCCCCACCCGGCCCAGGCCCCCCCCTCCCACCCGGCCCAGCCCCTCCCCACCCCGCCCAGGCCCCCTCCCCACCCGGCCCAGGCCCCCTCCCCACCCGGCCCAGGCCCCCTCCCACCCGGCCCAGGCCCCCTCCCCTCCCCACCCGGCCCAGGCCCCCTCCCCACCCGGCCCAGGCCCCCTCCCCACCCGCCCCAGGCCCCCCTCCCCCACCCGGCCCAGGCCCCCTCCCCACCCGGCCCAGGCCCCCTCCCCCACCCGGCCCAGGCCCCCTCCCCACCCGGCCCAGGCCCCCTCCCCTCCCCACCCGGCCCAGGCCCCCTCCCCAGGCCCCCTCCTGTGAGTAGCTGTTGCTAGCAGGGCGTTAGTGGTGTTAGTTTGCTGAGGCCAGCGCTGCTCTGCTGGGTCGTATTGTGTGTCTCCTTATCTCACCTCCATCACTGAGTGTCCATTACACGCTGTGTCCCCGGGCCAACCGAACCAGCAGCCCACACTCAGGAGCAACACAAGCATGCAGCAGTCTTTCCTCTGCTCATTCACTCCCTCTCCCACACACAAACACACACACCAAGCACCTCACAGAGAGGCCTTGCAGAGTCAAGCACACTCTCAGAGAGAAAGTGTGGCCTTGGGTTGTGAGAGACAGCCTGGCAGGAACCAACAAAAGCCTATTCGGTGAGAGAGATATGATAGAGAGAGAG
>CM042858.1:13499622-13519622 GCA_023658055.1 Thaleichthys pacificus
TCATGTAGCCTACAGGCCTTCGCAGTCCCTCTGCGGAAATCATTACTAGTTCGTCAGAATGATCTGCACACATCTCAACAATGAATTACACACCGGTGCAAGAGCTTTAATGGCAGTGCAAGTACACACGTCAATTAATAGACATTTGCTGAGAGTTATGCAGGAACTAGTAGTATTGACATGAGATTCATTTCCATCAAATGTTATTATATAGGCTAATTTGATTTGCCCCTCAACTAGATTTGCCTGATGCAGAAACACAAAATTGTGAACCAAAACGAAATTATAGACAGACCCAGTTTGAAAGCTTAGAATGAGTGGAATTAGACCCGTTTGATGTAAACTGCACACAATAGTGCTGCAAACTAAATATCCGGGGGTCCATGCCAAATATTTCACCTAGAGAAAGAGGTCAGAATGAGATCAAGCGTCCGGAGGAGCGTCTATATTTAGCCAAAGCAGAAATATGGAAGCCCTCCATGCAGGGTTATATTCTTGAAATAATCATTAATCCATTGCATCGCGCAAGGCTACAGCAAAGAACTGCAGTGAATTGTGCAAAATAGGCTCGCTCACTCCTATGGAGCCTCGCTATAAGACCCGAGGCGGACATATAGGCTACATGACTCTGCAAATTGGACGCCCGTATTTATGCCGTTTATTACCTCCAAAGTACGGATTTCTTGTTGTGTGAGGTCGTTGGATGCGGCGCATTTGGTCCGGAGCCCCTGTAAACTGGAGATGGAGATTTCAATCATGTTCTGGATGAGTTCGCATTGATGTAGCGCGGCCATCGCTGCGCCACCGCCGCTATCCCTCTCCGAGTGCTCATCACTCTCGACCATCTTTCCACCGTTATCAGTCACACTATCCATTCCTCGGCATTTGGGCTCCGCTTTTAGGGCTTGAGTCAAACTGTGAATGTTGAAATGCACATGCAACGGCGACACGATATAACGGAACTTAACGTATGTCCCGGTTGAAATCTCCCAAATAACTCAATAATTGTATTGGGGGTGAAATGAAAACGATGCTCGCTGATGATAATATCCTAGAACAAGGCAGTGCAAAGTCCGGTAGTGCTAGGGCTGTGTGTTCTGTCCGTTTAGCCGAGAGGCTCGGTCTCTCTCTCTCTCTCTCTCTCTCTCTCTCCTCTCTCTCTCTCTCTCTCTCTCTCTCTCTCTCTCTCTCTCTCTCTCTCTCTCTCTCTCTCTCTCTGACAGCAGAGCCTTTCTGCCGTCTGTCAGCTGTTGGAAACATCATGGGGCGCGTTGCAATTTGGGAAATGAAGTTCTTGCGCAGTGGACATCCGCTTATTTAAAGCACACAAGGCTATGGTCGGCTAGCGTTTCACTTCAGGCTCATCGCTATGTCTGCACCTCGTAGGCCTACGTTGTACTCGCCTGATCAAATCGGATATTAGCGTAATGCATTGTTAAGACATCTGAGTATTAATAAACTATAGATTCTTTGTTCTGGTGCTCTACTGAAGACTGTCTGAGTCGGTGTGACTGTGCAGGCAGAGTCAGACAAGAGAGGGACCGTTCAGTTCTGCTGCTATAAACAAACACACACACACACAGTCCCTGGAGAGCTTCATATCCCCCCTCCCTCCCACCCCTCCCCCTCCATCACCCTGGTCTCAGGTTAGAGGCAGATCAGGACCATGGAGAGCTGGGGTGTGTGTGTTTAACTGCACATGTGTGTGTGTGGGAGGGCAGCGCAGGTCTTGCCAATCAAGCCATCATGAACGAGGCTCACCGTGGTGTTGAGGGTGAGATGTTCCCTCTTATTATACACCATGATTACCACTTGAGTCTGAGTCACACGTTTAGTCCTCTACCACCCCCCTACCCCCCTCGCCACCAACACAACCCCCCACCATCTGTTGTCAGTCTGTCAGGCTCTGTGGGCTGAGGGGAAGGGAGAGGGTACCTCTGGTCCTGCTCAGCAGAGCTCCGGGTGCAGCAGTCCTGGTCAGAAGGTGTGGCGCGGTCAGGACTCCCCCAGACAGGCCTGCAGGGGATGGGGAGGTCTGGGGAGGTCTGGGGAGGTCTGGGGAGGGTTGGGGAGGTCTGGGGAGGTCTGTGGAGGTCTGTGGAGGTCTGTGGAGGTCTGGGGAGGGGATGGGGGAGGGATGGGGAGGGATGGGGAGGTTGGGGAGGTCTGGGGAGGTTGGGGAGGGATGGGGAGGTTGGGGAGGTCTGGGGAGGTCTGTGGAGGTTGGGGGAGGTCTGGGAGGTCTGGGGAGGTCTGGGGAGGTTGGGGAGGTCTGGGGAGGTCTGGGGAGGTCTGTGGAGGTCTGTGGAGGTCTGGGAGGTCTGGGGAGGGATGGGGAGGGATGGGGAGGTCTGGGGAGGTCTGGGGAGGTCTGTGGAGGTCTGTGGGAGGTCTGTGGAGGTCTGGGGAGGGATGGGGAGGTCTGGGGAGGGATGGGGAGGTCTGGGGGAGGGGATGGGGAGGTCTGGGGGAGGGATGGGGAGGTCTGGGGAGGGATGGGGAGGTCTGGGGAGGGATGGGGAGGTCTGGGGAGGGATGGGGAGGTCTGGGGAGGGATGGGGAGGTCTGGGGAGGTATGGGGAGGTCTGGGGAGGGATGGGGAGGTCTGGGGAGGTCTGGGGAGGTATGGGGAGGTCTGGGGAGGGATGGGGAGGTCTGGGGAGGGAGCACAGCATGTTCATGTGACTGATCATGTTGCGTTAGACAAAGGCACGTCCAGGGAGGTTCCCTGCTGTGGGTTAACACTGGTGACAGGCTTAGACCAGAGGGAAGCTTTAAGCCTCTAGTGCATACAGTAAGCCGTTCCGATGGGGTGCATATAGCCGTCGCATCTGCTCAAGACTATTGTACTCTCAGGCTACCAAAACAATCATCAAAAAAGAAGCCCTCTATACCAAATTGAATGTAAACCATTGGCCATCTCTTAAAGTTCCAACATTAGAATCTTTAACAATACAAGTTGTGTTTATCATTACAAAATATGTTTAGTTGGAAACACCTTCATTGAATTCAGTCAAACCATCAGCTCTCAATTTCACATCATGAGTTACACAAAAATAAAAATATCGGCCAATATTGACCAGATGTCGAACTGGCCGAGCGCTTCAGTCTGAGAGCATCAGGCTGGAGAGAGGAGGAGGAGGTGCATCAGGCTGGAGAGAGGAGGAGGAGGTGCATCAGGCTGGAGAGAGGAGGAGGAGGTGCATCAGGCTGGAGAGAGGAGGAGGTGCATCAGGCTGGAGAGAGGAGGAGGAGGTGCATCAGGCTGGAGAGAGGAGGAGGTGCATCAGGCTGGAGAGAGGAGGAGGAGGTGCATCAGGCTGGAGAGAGGAGGAGGAGGTGCATCAGGCTGGAGAGAGGAGGAGGAGGTGCATCAGGCTGGAGAGAGGAGGAGGTGCATCAGGCTGGAGAGAGGAGGAGGAGGTGCATCAGGCTGGAGAGAGAGGAGGAGGTGCATCAGGCTGGAGAGAGGAGGAGGAGGTGCATCAGGCTGGAGAGAGGAAGGAGGTGCATCAGGCTGGAGAGAGGAGGAGGAGGTGCATCAGGCCTGGAGAGAGGAGGAGGAGGGCATCAGGCTGGAGAGAGGATGAGGAGGCATCAGGCTGGAGAGAGGAGGAGGAGGTGCATCAGGCTGGAGAGAGGAGGAGGAGTGCATCAGGCTGGATGAGAGGAGGAGGAGGTGCATCAGGCTGGAGAGAGGAGGAGGAGGTGCATCAGGCTGGAGAGAGGAGGAGGAGTGCATCAGGCTGGAGAGAGGAGGAGGAGGTGCATCAGGCTGGAGAGAGGAGGAGGAGGTGCATCAGGCTGGGAGAGGAGGAGGAGGTGCATCAGGCTGGAGAGAGGAGGAGGAGGTGCATCAGGCTGGAGAGAGGAGGAGGAGGTGCATCAGGCTGGAGAGAGGAGGAGGAGGTGCATCAGGCTGGAGAGAGAGGAGGAGGTGCATCAGGCTGGAGAGAGGAGGAGGAGGTGCATCAGGCTGGAGAGAGAGGAGGAGGTGCATCAGGCTGGAGAGAGGAGGAGGAGGTGCATCAGGCTGGAGAGAGGAGGAGGTGCATCAGGCTGGAGAGAGGAGGAGGAGGTGCATCAGGCTGGAGAGAGGAGGAGGTGCATCAGGCTGGAGAGAGGAGGAGGAGGTGCATCAGGCTGGAGAGAGGAGGAGGAGGTGCATCAGGCTGGAGAGAGGAGGAGGTAGGTGCATCAGGCTGGAGAGAGGAGGAGGAGGTGCATCAGGCTGGAGAGAGGAGGAGGAGGTGCATCAGGCTGGAGAGAGGAGGAGGTGCATCAGGCTGGAGAGAGAGGAGGAGGTGCATCAGGCTGGAGAGAGGAGGAGGTGCATCAGGCTGGAGAGAGGAGGAGGTGCATCAGGCTGGAGAGAGGAGGAGGTGCATCAGGCTGGAGAGAGGAGGAGGAGGTGCATCACCCTGTGTGCACCCTGCTGGCAGGCCAGCCTGCCTCCTCTAAGCATGGGTTCAAACTTCCCAGCCAGGCTTCAGATTAAATGGGATTGTGGACAATCTGCCGGTGTGTCCTGTGGTGGCAGGGGCTTCTCCAGGCTGCACTGGAGGACTGAGGATGAACGCAGGGTCCGGCCTGGCTGGTTATCTCCAGGAACGGAGCAGTTCCAGCTATGGCCTGGAGAGAAGTGTGTCGTTTCCAAGGGACCGGGCCAGGCCTGATCACAGAGACACTCACCCAGCCCAACACACGAGGGGTGGGTGTGAGGGGGAGAGATGGTGGAGGATCAACCAGGAAGAGAAATACAGATTCGGACTAGCCAACACACCCTGACAAACCAGGACAATCAAATAATTTACAGGAATATCATAATTCTTTGCACAGAAAGAAAGAGGAAGACAATGAAACACAATCTTTTTACCCATACAGCTTGTAAACACAAAGCTACAGCAACACAAGATGGACTGAAAACATGGAGGAAGCATGCAGACGAGCTGCTGGGCAATATGTGTGTACAGCTCCACCTACTGGACAAGGCTGGTCAGTGGTTTGAACTTGCTGGATCTCCATGAGGGTAAAGCCTCGGGTCAAAGCCACAGATCTCATCAAACTAAACAGAGTTTGTGGTCCTCACAAGAGTCAGATATACAGTCATAGTTACATTTCAAACAATGTTGAACTATTTGAGTAGAAAAAATGCGGGATGATTTGAGGAAGTGCAAATACATTTTTTGATCTCTTCAGCCTTGATTTGTTTGCAACATGTCACATGTATTTCAGAGAGGAAGGAGCCTGGAAATGACAGAAGGGGAACTCTTCCATTGTGACATCAAGCTGCAGCTCTAGCTTTGGCCCATTTCTGTTTGACTTCAGTCACATGATTCTGCCGTGGTCACATGATCCTGCCGTGGTCACATGATCCTGCCGTGGTCACATGACCCTGCCGTGGTCACATGATCCTGCCGTGGTCACATGATCCTGCCGTGGTCACATGACCCTGCCGTGGTCACATGACCCTGCCGTGGTCAGATGATTCTGCCGTGGTCACATGATCCTGCCGTGGTCACATGATCCTGCCGTGGTCACATGACCCTGCCGTGGTCACATGACCCTGCCGTGGTCACATGATCCTGCCGTGGTCACATGACCCTGTCGTGGTCACATGATCCTGCCGTGGTCACATGATCCTGCTGTGATTGTCCAGGGTTCGCTAGCAGCAGATCTGGCTGTCAGTCAGTCAGTGGTCACAGCGCTTCCTGATGCTGAACCACTGACAGACGCTCATCCTTCACCAGGAGGAACAGGAAGTGGACCCTGCTGCATTCTGGGAGAAGTCATGGTTTAGTTTGGCTGTGGCTCAGGGGGTAGGGCAGCAGCTAAGAGGGTTGGACCATGACTTGAAGTGTCCTTGAACAAGACACACAGTGCTGCTCTGCTGTTGAGCAGGCCAGTGCCTTGCATGGCTGTGAGTGGGGGGGGGGGGGGGTAAAAGGAAAATATTTAAGGTGCTTGGAGAACCGTTAAAGTAGAAACAGGCTATAAAAGTGCAGTCCATTTACCACTAGAAAATAAGCAGAAACACAGAATGAATGTCGAAGCCCAAGGACATCAAATATGTAAGGGTTTTTAAACTGTATCACCTCATAAATCACTACACCACATGGTACAACATTATTTTATTATTCAAATGGAAAATCAAAGCTGTTAAAGAAAAGATTTACATAGGAGATTATTCTCAAAATATTACAATCAATAACCACTTTTATTTGTTTTGGATTGATCTGAGTTATAAGATATTTTCAAGTCTACAGCAATAGAGCAACAAACCAATCTCCTACAAATACATTTTGGAATTAATAAAAATTGTTTTCCTAGTTTAAGCTAGATCATTTTGTTTGAACTTGAGCATCATTTGCAGAACATTTGGTTCATAAATGCTGAGTAAAATGGTTCATGTACGAGTTTCACAAATGAGCTGATGTTTGTTCCTATTTCTAGGTGCTGCTGAACCCTTGTGAGACGAGCGTCCAGACATCTCCTAGATGGCTCCGCTCTGCCGTGAGAACACTTCCTCAGGTGGGCTAGAGACTTGCTGTCTGCATACAGGGTTTTACTGGGGGATGATTTATCTGTGGTGAAGGAGAACAGGAAGGAGAACAGGAAGGAGAATAGGAAGGAGAGCAGGAAGGAGAACAGGAAGGAGAGCAGGAAGGAGAACAGGAAAGAGAGCAGGAAGGAGAACAGGAAGGAGAGCAGGAAGGAGAACAGGAAGGAGAACAGGAAGGAGAGCAGGAAGGAGAGCAGGAAGGAGAACAGGAAGGAGAGCAGGAAGGAGAACAGGAAGGAGAGCAGGAAGGAGAACAGGAAGGAGAGCAGGAAGGAGAGCAGGAAGGAGAGCAGGAAGGAGAACAGGAAGGAGAACAGTTACCTTTCTCCATTTCCACACGGAATGAAAAAGCATGAGTCAGAAAACCTGTATGATCCATTAAACCAGCGTCCCTGTTACCATGCCGACATGGTAATAAAGTAGTTTTACACTTCTATACACCTAATACCTAACCTTGCCTCACATCACACTCTACTGTCTGCTGTTCAGCAGAACACAGATAACATGGTCCTATAGCAGGAAGCTGAGGAGATCCCCTCTCTGTCTTACCACCTGGAAGAGAACAGGGGAGAGAACCCTCTCTCCCTCTCCCCCCCCTCCCTCTCTCTCTCCCTCCCTCCCTCCCCTCCCCTCCCCTCTCTCCCTCCCCTCTCTCTCTCTCTCTCTCTCTCTCTCCCTCCCCTCTCTCTCTCTCCCTCCCTCCCCTCTCTCCTGTGATGAGATGTGAGTGTAGAGATGCATGATTTATGACTGGAACACCAACAACACGTAGCTCTGAAGACAACCAACACAAAGTGTTGAAAGAGACACTAGAACATTTCAGATGTGAAAAGAGAAGGGACATATAAGAAGCGATGAGATGCAGTGAGTATTGTCTTGCTAACTACAAATCATATCCTGCCGACAACAGAAGTCTTTCAAACCATTTCAATAAATAGACTGGCTACATACAATTGCAGTTTGTACATTCTAAATATAGCTACATCTGCATTATACAGAATTAGGAAGTATTGGTATACAAGTCTGGTTAAGACATAAACAGGCCAAGAAAAACTCTGTGGCACGCAGCTGTGTTTTATACAGAACAGCAGTGAACCTTTCTGCTGTGCATCTACGAGAAAAGCAGTGAACCTTTCTGCTGTGCATCTACGAGAACAGCAGTGAACCTTTCTGCTGTGCATCGACGAGAACAGCAAGAGACCTGTCTCATCTGATACATCTGCAATAACTCACAAGTGTACAAACAGAGAATCTGACCGCCAAGAGTATCTGCAAGAGACATTCACTGGGACTTCCTCAAGAGTTCAAAGGAGAAGAGCATGAAGATTCAGTTTCTAAATAAATGATCTGTCCACTGCTCTTCCAGAGGAATCTGAAGGTTGAAGGTACAAAAACAAACTAGTTATGAGATGAAATCTTCATTGGGTGTTACTGAATCTAACAGCCTCGAGTAAAGGAGCAGATGTGGTCGGACTGAAAAGGTTCATGAAATATTGACTTCATAAGGAGGCACATGCATTCTGAGGCAGATGGGAAACCTCACACCCACAGCGAGCATTACTTCTAACACCCTGTGGATACATACCTGCTTTCAATCAAAGGAACACTGCTTACTGGTTACACTGGAAACCATTCACATTCAGGACACCAATAACCTAAAAAAATACTAATACTCAATAATGGAAATTGGAGGCTGTGTACTGATTCTCGCCGTAGGAGGTAGATAACTTTGTGAAACAGGTGTTTGGTTCCGAAAAGGTGGATGGGTGATTCATGCCTCAGATCTCTTTTGACTTAAACTGGTCCTGAGGTGAACAGCGCCCAGGGATGAAAGTCTACTGGAGGCAACCTCAAGACTTCTTCTGTCCAGGTCAAACATCACACGACTATTTACAACCAAACATACTGTGACTGACAAAGAAAGGGTCGATTTTTGGAGAGGCTGGAGTCTGGACTATGTGTGGGAAGGACCAGGACCAAGACCAGGATCAGGATCAGGATCAGAACCAGGACTAGGACCAGGACCAGGACCAAGACCAGAATAAAGACCAGGACATAGGAGGGAAGGCCAGGTCAGACACTACTAGAAGTCACATCTGGAAGAGAGATGCTGTAGTGAAAATGAATGCCGGTTGACATACTGTTACTATCTATCCGTTCCTGCATTGCACTCACCATGACAACACTTCCTGCTGGGGCACCTCCTCTTCCTGTGTGGCCGGCCTCCGGATCTTGCTGTCGTCTCCTAAACAACAACAAGCAGCGTCAACTCCGTATGGACCGCAGTGGTCATCACCCACACGACCACATGGATCCTTACCGTTCAGTGGCCCCTCCTCATCAGCCAGGAGGTTGGCAGTGGAGGTGGTGGTGCCCAGTCTGGACAGGGTGTTAAAGATCTGACTGTGTCTGTCTCTCTAGGCCCTGGTCCTCAGACCCCTGCCCTGCATGTTCCAGATGTTTCCCTGCTCCAGCACACCTAGTTCAGATGGATGGGTCGTCAACAGGCTTTTGCTGAGCTTGATAACAACCTGTTCATCTGAACCAGGGCTGCGTTTCCCGATAACGATGGATCGTAGCTGTTACGAGGGTTCTCTACGATCAAAATAACGATCCATCGTTATTTCTTACGTGCGTTTCCCGAACATGCTCTTAAGGAGAACCATCGTACGTGTCTCTTAAGTTGCACTTAACAAGACGCTGTCCATTGTACTGAAATGTGATTCTTCTGACGCAACTTTAAGACTTAAACATTTAAACGTTAACCAAAATATTTGACGAATTACGGTACACAGAACATATTTTCTGTCGCTACAGAAAACGTAACATTTATTATAGGCTACTTATTTGAGTACTTTTCAATGTACATTGTATGATGCTACATGAAGGCAAAGACAATAAGGTGAACGTGCAAACTATGCTGCATCTGAGTTTTACACCGGTGTTAGGACCCTGCAATCAGCGACACAGGATGCTAAATACCAATAGGTCTTGGAAATTAAGTGGGCTTGTCTCCAAATTGAGGTGAGGAAGCTCTTGTTTGAAGAGATGAAGTTCACAAGGCCCTCCATTTCTGTGCCTATTCTTCTTCCCAATCAACAAGGTAGTGTCAAATTTAGGTTACCTTATAGCCTAAGCATACAATGTTTATTTAAATTAAGTAAAGGCTGAATTGTGTATTGTATCATATATTCAGTGTTGCCTGTCCAATCCTTACATGTTTACCTTATAGATCCATGTGAGGAGCAGGAGCACACATGGCATGTCCCAGCTAGCAGCCTAAATTCAATGTACAAATACAAGCATCTCAATCCAACATATTTACTGTCTTATTTTCTAGTGCTGACTATATCTACAATCTTGCATAGGCCAACAGCTTTCCAAGACCATGTTTGCAATCTCATAATTCTCACATATTGGCCACAAATGACATTGTGACAAATGACAAACACATAAGTAATGAATACCCTGTCTTCAACATGGAATCATTGTTTCTGACATGAATAATCAACTCTACTTTAATTGATGGTTGATCAATTATACTCATTATGAGTGTAAGATATGTCAGATGACATCATGATATCATGCTGCTCATGAACCACATAGAAGCAGACATGCAGAGGCTAACAAGGAGGTCCTTTGCACTGACCCCTGCAACCCAACTACTGGCAGTGTTAAGGTTCTATGCCACTGGCAGTTTTCTGGAGGTTATTGGAGATGGACATGGGCTCTCCAAGGCCTCAGTGTCAAGATCTGTGCAGGCTGTCACAACTGCATTACTTTGCCACATCCCAGACCACATCCAATTCCCACAACCAGAGGGGACAAGTCTGCGGTGCAGGACTTAGGCTATCTTCAATGGCTTTTATGATTTTTGTATGAGTTTTCACTCCCTCCGAGCCCCTTCACCCTGTGTGACTTCCCAGTCAACCCTGTGGAGTCTTTCCATTTCCTGGGCGCCACCATCTCCTAACATCAGGCTCGGCTCTGCCACCAGCCTCTTCATCCACCGGGCTTGGCGTGCTACCAGCCCTATAATTCTAATAAACATCTTCAATGTTCAATTGTTGTTGTGTTATTGTACTTGTAAAAGCGTTACGTTAATGCATTTCTAGTTACTATTGCACATTACAACAGCCATATTTCAATTTTATAGTATTTTGAATAAGACTGACATTTGTTTTTTAAATACCTTCATTGCATGCGTCAAACCCACCAAATCTAATTATTTTGTGTAACCTAAATTTACTTGAGAATAAACCGGATTCTGATATTTTTTCGGCACTTAAACTTGTATGGTTCACTCAGAAATATCCCAGTTCCAGCGTAACTGCTGTAAAAAGAGAACCAAAATAATCTTATTTTCCATCGGAAGTAACTTTCAGCATTAGTTTAATGTAGTTTTCATGGTCGGCCTACGTGTGTCTCCACTGAGTATCTGTGCTACGATGCACTTAGCGATCTACGACTGGTCTGGAGCTCTCGTTAATCTACGACGATTTTCAAGTGCCTCTTTAGCTACGATGGTTTCGGGAAACGGCCCGTACAACTAAGATCCATCGTACGATGGACTCTACGATCAATTTAGGCTTACGATGCTTTCGGGAAACGCAGCCCAGGCCAAGTTTGGGGCTTGTAGGAGCTTCCTGGGCCGAGTTATGGGCCGGACAAAAAGGCAACACAAATATGGCCAGAAATCTCAAAATAAAATCCAAACCATGCCTGTAGAGGGGACTCTGATGAACAGGCCAGGCCAAGTTTGGGGCTTGTAGGAGCTTCCTGGGCCGAGTTATGGGCCGGACAAAAAGGCAACACAAATATGGCCAGAAATCTCAAAATAAAATCCAAACCATGCCTGTAGAGGGGACTCTGATGAACAGGCCAGGCCAAGTTTGGGGCTTGTAGGAGCTTCCTAGGCAGAGTTATGGGCCAGACAAAAAGGCAAGTCAAATATTGTAAAAAATCTCAAAATAAAATCCAAACCATGCCTGTAGAGGGGACTCTGATGAACAGGCCAGGCCAAGTTTGGGGCTTGTAGGAGCTTCCTAGGCAGAGTTATGGGCCAGACAAAAAGGCAAGTCAAATATTGTAAAAAATCTCAAAATAAAATCCAAACCATGCCTGTAGAGGGGACTCTGATGAACAGGCCAGGCCAAGTATGGGGCTTGTAGGAGCTTCCTAGGCAGAGTTATGGGCCAGACAAAAAGGCAAGTCAAATATTGTAAAAAATCTCAAAATAAAATCCAAACCATGCCTGTAGAGGGGACTCTGATGAACAGGCCAGGCCAAGTTTGGGGCTTGTAGGAGCTTCCTGGGCCGAGTTATGGGCCGGACAAAAAGGCAACACAAATATGGCCAGAAATCTCAAAATAAAATCCAAACCATGCCTGTAGAGGGGACTCTGATGAACAGGCCAGGCCAAGTTTGGGGCTTGTAGGAGCTTCCTTGGCAGAGTTATGGGCCAGACAAAAAGGCAAGTCAAATATGGCCAGAAATCTCAAAATAAAATCCAAACCATGCCTGTAGAGGGGACTCTGATGAACAGGCCAGGCCAAGTTTGGGGCTTGTAGGAGCTTCCTAGGCAGAGTTATGGGCCGGACAAAAAGGCAAGTCAAATATTGTAAAAAATCTCAAAATAAAATCCAAACCATGCCTGTAGAGGGGACTCTGATGAACAGGCCAGGCCAAGTTTGGGGCTTGTAGGAGCTTCCTAGGCAGAGTTATGGGCCAGACAAAAAGGCAAGTCAAATATTGTAAAAAATCTCAAAATAAAATCCAAACCATGCCTGTAGAGGGGACTCTGATGAACAGACCAGGCCTAAGTATGGGGCTTGTAGGAGCTTCCTAGGCAGAGTTATGGGCCAGACAAAAAGGCAAGTCAAATATTGTAAAAAATCTCAAAATAAAATCCAAACCATGCCTGTAGAGGGGACTCTGATGAACAGGCCAGGCCAAGTTTGGGGCTTGTAGGAGCTTCCTGGGCCGAGTTATGGGCCGGACAAAAAGGCAACACAAATATGGCCAGAAATCTCAAAATAAAATCCAAACCATGCCTGTAGAGGGGACTCTGATGAACAGGCCAGGCCAAGTTTGGGGCTTGTAGGAGCTTCCTAGGCAGAGTTATGGGCCAGACAAAAAGGCAAGTCAAATATTGTAAAAAATCTCAAAATAAAATCCAAACCATGCCTGTAGAGGGGACTCTGATGAACAGGCCAGGCCAAGTTTGGGGCTTGTAGGAGCTTCCTGGACCGAGTTATGGGCCGGACAAAAAGGCAACACAAATATGGCCAGAAATCTCAAAATAAAATCCAAACCATGCCTGTAGAGGGGACTCTGATGAACAGGCAAGGCCAAGTTTGGGGCTTGTAGGAGCTTCCTGGGCCGAGTTATGGGCCGGACAAAAAGGCAACACAAATATGGCCAGAAATCTCAAAATAAAATCCAAACCATGCCTGTAGAGGGGACTCTGATGAACAGGCCAGGCCAAGTTTGGGGCTTGTAGGAGCTTCCTAGGCAGAGTTATGGGCCAGACAAAAAGGCAAGTCAAATATTGTAAAAAATCTCAAAATAAAATCCAAACCATGCCTGTAGAGGGGACTCTGATGAACAGGCCAGGCCAAGTTTGGGGCTTGTAGGAGCTTCCTGGGCCGAGTTATGGGCCGGACAAAAAGGCAACACAAATATGGCCAGAAATCTCAAAATAAAATCCAAACCATGCCTGTAGAGGGGACTCTGATGAACAGGCCAGGCCAAGTTTGGGGCTTGTAGGAGCTTCCTAGGCAGAGTTATGGGCCAGACAAAAAGGCAAGTCAAATATTGTAAAAAATCTCAAAATAAAATCCAAACCATGCCTGTAGAGGGGACTCTGATGAACAGGCCAGGCCAAGTTTGGGGCTTGTAGGAGCTTCCTAGGCAGAGTTATGGGCCAGACAAAAAGGCAAGTCAAATATTGTAAAAAATCTCAAAATAAAATCCAAACCATGCCTGTAGAGGGGACTCTGGTGAACAGACCAGGCTAAGTATGGGGCTTGTAGGAGCTTCCTAGGCAGCGTTATGGGCCAGACAAAAAGGCAAGTCAAATATTGTAAAAAATCTCAAAATAAAATCCAAACCATGCCTGTAGAGGGGACTCTGATGAACAGGCCAGGCCAAGTTTGGGGCTTGTAGGAGCTTCCTGGGCCGAGTTATGGGCCGGACAAAAAGGCAACACAAATATGGCCAGAAATCTCAAAATAAAATCCAAACCATGCCTGTAGAGGGGACTCTGATGAACAGGCCAGGCCAAGTTTGGGGCTTGTAGGAGCTTCCTTGGCAGAGTTATGGGCCAGACAAAAAGGCAAGTCAAATATTGTAAAAAATCTCAAAATAAAATCCAAACCATGCCTGTAGAGGGGACTCTGATGAACAGGCCAGGCCAAGTTTGGGGCTTGTAGGAGCTTCCTGGACCGAGTTATGGGCCGGACAAAAAGGCAACACAAATATGGCCAGAAATCTCAAAATAAAATCCAAACCATGCCTGTAGAGGGGACTCTGATGAACAGGCAAGGCCAAGTTTGGGGCTTGTAGGAGCTTTCTGGGCCGAGTTATGGGCCGGACAAAAAGGCAACACAAATATGGCCAGAAATCTCAAAATAAAATCCAAACCATGCCTGTAGAGGGGACTCTGATGAACAGGCCAGGCCAAGTTTGGG
This sequence comes from Thaleichthys pacificus, assembly GCA_023658055.1. Taxonomy (NCBI): domain Eukaryota; kingdom Metazoa; phylum Chordata; class Actinopteri; order Osmeriformes; family Osmeridae; genus Thaleichthys; species Thaleichthys pacificus. The sequence goes on from CM042858.1 coordinate 13,513,876, forward strand.
GCTTGTAGGAGCTTCCTAGGCAGAGTTATGGGCCAGACAAAAAGGCAAGTCAAATATTGTAAAAAATCTCAAAATAAAATCCAAACCATGCCTGTAGAGGGGACTCTGATGAACAGGCCAGGCCAAGTTTGGGGCTTGTAGGAGCTTCCTGGGCCGAGTTATGGGCCGGACAAAAAGGCAACACAAATATGGCCAAAAATCTCAAAATAAAATCCAAACCATGCCTGTAGAGGGGACTCTGATGAACAGGCCAGGCCAAGTTTGGGGCTTGTAGGAGCTTCCTGGACCGAGTTATGGGCCGGACAAAAAGGCAACACAAATATGGCCAGAAATCTCAAAATAAAATCCAAACCATGCCTGTAGAGGGGACTCTGATGAACAGGCAAGGCCAAGTTTGGGGCTTGTAGGAGCTTCCTGGGCCGAGTTATGGGCCGGACAAAAAGGCAACACAAATATGGCCAGAAATCTCAAAATAAAATCCAAACCATGCCTGTAGAGGGGACTCTGATGAACAGGCCAGGCCAAGTTTGGGGCTTGTAGGAGCTTCCTAGGCAGAGTTATGGGCCAGACAAAAAGGCAAGTCAAATATTGTAAAAAATCTCAAAATAAAATCCAAACCATGCCTGTAGAGGGGACTCTGATGAACAGGCCAGGCCAAGTTTGGGGCTTGTAGGAGCTTCCTGGGCCGAGTTATGGGCCGGACAAAAAGGCAAGTCAAATATGGCCAGAAATCTCAAAATAAAATCCAAACCATGCCTGTAGAGGGGACTCTGATGAACAGGCCAGGCCAAGTTTGGGGCTTGTAGGAGCTTCCTAGGCAGAGTTATGGGCCAGACAAAAAGGCAAGTCAAATATTGTAAAAAATCTCTAAATAAAATCCAAACCATGCCTGTAGAGGGGACTCTGGTGAACAGACCAGGCTAAGTATGGGGCTTGTAGGAGCTTCCTAGGCAGCGTTATGGGCCAGACAAAAAGGCAAGTCAAATATTGTAAAAAATCTCAAAATAAAATCCAAACCATGCCTGTAGAGGGGACTCTGATGAACAGGCCAGGCCAAGTTTGGGGCTTGTAGGAGCTTCCTGGGCCGAGTTATGGGCCGGACAAAAAGGCAACACAAATATGGCCAGAAATCTCAAAATAAAATCCAAACCATGCCTGTAGAGGGGACTCTGATGAACAGGCCAGGCCAAGTTTGGGGCTTGTAGGAGCTTCCTTGGCAGAGTTATGGGCCAGACAAAAAGGCAAGTCAAATATTGTAAAAAATCTCAAAATAAAATCCAAACCATGCCTGTAGAGGGGACTCTGATGAACAGGCCAGGCCAAGTTTGGGGCTTGTAGGAGCTTCCTGGACCGAGTTATGGGCCGGACAAAAAGGCAACACAAATATGGCCAGAAATCTCAAAATAAAATCCAAACCATGCCTGTAGAGGGGACTCTGATGAACAGGCAAGGCCAAGTTTGGGGCTTGTAGGAGCTTCCTGGGCCGAGTTATGGGCCGGACAAAAAGGCAACACAAATATGGCCAGAAATCTCAAAATAAAATCCAAACCATGCCTGTAGAGGGGACTCTGATGAACAGGCCAGGCCAAGTTTGGGGCTTGTAGGAGCTTCCTAGGCAGAGTTATGGGCCAGACAAAAAGGCAAGTCAAATATTGTAAAAAATCTCAAAATAAAATCCAAACCATGCCTGTAGAGGGGACTCTGATGAACAGGCCAGGCCAAGTTTGGGGCTTGTAGGAGCTTCCTGGGCCGAGTTATGGGCCGGACAAAAAGGCAACACAAATATGGCCAGAAATCTCAAAATAAAATCCAAACCATGACTGTAGAGGGGACTCTGATGAACAGGCCAGGCCAAGTTTGGGGCTTGTAGGAGCTTCCTAGGCAGAGTTATGGGCCAGACAAAAAGGCAAGTCAAATATTGTAAAAAATCTCAAAATAAAATCCAAACCATGCCTGTAGAGGGGACTCTGATGAACAGGCCAGGCCAAGTTTGGGGCTTGTAGGAGCTTCCTGGGCCGAGTTATGGGCCGGACAAAAAGGCAACACAAATATGGCCAGAAATCTCAAAATAAAATCCAAACCATGCCTGTAGAGGGGACTCTGATGAACAGGCCAGGCCAAGTTTGGGGCTTGTAGGAGCTTCCTGGGCCGAGTTATGGGCCAGACAAAAAGGCAGGCAACACAAATATGGCCAGAAATCTCAAAATAAAATCCAAACCATGCCTGTAGAGGGGACTCTGATGAACAGGCCAGGCCAAGTTTGGGGCTTGTAGGAGCTTCCTGGGCCGAGTTATGGGCCGGACAAAAAGGCAACACAAATATGGCCAGAAATCTCAAAATAAAATCCAAACCATGCCTGTAGAGGGGACTCTGATGAACAGGCCAGGCCAAGTTTGGGGCTTGTAGGAGCTTCCTAGGCAGAGTTATGGGCCAGACAAAAAGGCAAGTCAAATATTGTAAAAAATCTCAAAATAAAATCCAAACCATGCCTGTAGAGGGGACTCTGATGAACAGGCCAGGCCAAGTTTGGGGCTTGTAGGAGCTTCCTGGGCCGAGTTATGGGCCGGACAAAAAGGCAACACAAATATGGCCAGAAATCTCAAAATAAAATCCAAACCATGCCTGTAGAGGGGACTCTGATGAACAGGCCAGGCCAAGTTTGGGGCTTGTAGGAGCTTCCTAGGCAGAGTTATGGGCCAGACAAAAAGGCAAGTCAAATATTGTAAAAAATCTCAAAATAAAATCCAAACCATGCCTGTAGAGGGGACTCTGATGAACAGGCCAGGCCAAGTTTGGGGCTTGTAGGAGCTTCCTGGGCCGAGTTATGGGCCGGACAAAAAGGCAACACAAATATGGCCAGAAATCTCAAAATAAAATCCAAACCATGCCTGTAGAGGGGACTCTGATGAACAGGCCAGGCCAAGTTTGGAGCTTGTAGGAGCTTCCTGGGCCGAGTTATGGGCCGGACAAAAAGGCAACACAAATATGGCCAGAAATCTCAAAATAAAATCCAAACCATGCCTGTAGAGGGGACTCTGATGAACAGGCAAGGCCAAGTTTGGGGCTTGTAGGAGCTTCCTGGGCCGAGTTATGGGCCGGACAAAAAGGCAACACAAATATGGCCAGAAATCTCAAAATAAAATCCAAACCATGCCTGTAGAGGGGACTCTGATGAACAGGCAAGGCCAAGTTTGGGGCTTGTAGGAGCTTCCTAGGCAGAGTTATGGGCCAGACAAAAAGGCAAGTCAAATATTGTAAAAAATCTCAAAATAAAATCCAAACCATGCCTGTAGAGGGGACTCTGGTGAACAGGCCAGGCCAAGTTTGGGGCTTGTAGGAGCTTCCTAGGCAGAGTTATGGGCCAGACAAAAAGGCAAGTCAAATATTGTAAAAAATCTCAAAATAAAATCCAAACCATGCCTGTAAAGGGGACTCTGATGAACAGGCCAGGCCAAGTTTGGGGCTTGTAGGAGCTTCCTGGGCCGAGTTATGGGCCGGACAAAAAGGCAACACAAATATGGCCAGAAATCTCAAAATAAAATCCAAACCATGCCTGTAGAGGGGACTCTGATGAACAGGCCAGGCCAAGTTTGGGGCTTGTAGGAGCTTCCTGGGCCGAGTTATGGGCCGGACAAAAAGGCAACACAAATATGGCTAGAAATCTCAAAATAAAATCCAAACCATGCCTGTAGAGGGGACTCTGATGAACAGGCAAGGCCAAGTTTGGGGCTTGTAGGAGCTTCCTGGGCCGAGTTATGGGCCGGACAAAAAGGCAACACAAATATGGCCAGAAATCTCAAAATAAAATCCAAACCATGCCTGTAGAGGGGACTCTGATGAACAGGCCAGGCCAAGTTTGGGGCTTGTAGGAGCTTCCTAGGCAGAGTTATGGGCCAGACAAAAAGGCAAGTCAAATATTGTAAAAAATCTCAAAATAAAATCCAAACCATGCCTGTAGAGGGGACTCTGATGAACAGGCCAGGCCAAGTTTGGGGCTTGTAGGAGCTTCCTAGGCAGAGTTATGGGCCAGACAAAAAGGCAAGTCAAATATTGTAAAAAATCTCAAAATAAAATCCAAACCATGCCTGTAGAGGGGACTCTGATGAACAGGCCAGGCCAAGTTTGGGGCTTGTAGGAGCTTCCTGGGCCGAGTTATGGGCCGGACAAAAAGGCAACACAAATATGGCCAGAAATCTCAAAATAAAATCCAAACCATGCCTGTAGAGGGGACTCTGATGAACAGGCCAGGCCAAGTTTGGGGCTTGTAGGAGCTTCCTGGGCCGAGTTATGGGCCAGACAAAAAGGCAAGTCAAATATTGTAAAAAATCTCAAAATAAAATCCAAACCATGCCTGTAGAGGGGACTCTGATGAACAGGCCAGGCCAAGTTTGGGGCTTGTAGGAGCTTCTTGGGCCAAGTTATGGGCCGGACAAAAAGGCAACACAAATATGGCCAGAAATCTAAAAATAAAATCCAAACCATGCCTGTAGAGGGGACTCTGATGAACAGGCCAGGCCAAGTTTGGGGCTTGTAGGAGCTTCCTAGGCAGAGTTATGGGCCAGACAAAAAGGCAAGTCAAATATTGTAAAAAATCTCAAAATAAAATCCAAACCATGCCTGTAGAGGGGACTCTGGTGAACAGACCAGGCCAAGTTTGGGGCTTGTAGGAGCTTCCTAGGCAGAGTTATGGGCCAGACAAAAAGGCAAGTCAAATATTGTAAAAAATCTCAAAATAAAATCCAAACCATGCCTGTAGAGGGGACTCTGACAGGTGTGTTGGAGCAGGGAAACATCTAGAACATGCAGGGCAGAGGGTCTGGGGACCAGGGTTGAGAAAGGCTGCAGATAGCTGTGCAGTCAAAGCCCTGATGAACCCCATTAACTGTACCATGTGTTAAATAACATACTATTAATGTATTCATTTAGCGGACGTTGTCAACCAGTGACACACAGAGGCAGATTTGAACCTGCAATCTCTAGATCCCAGGAGGATACGGACGCTGCGGCATCAGATCTCTCCTCTTGGCTTTCCTCTTGCGGGTCTTCTCTGAGAAGGCTCTGACCAGCTCCAGGAACTTCCTCCTGGTGGCTGTGGAGCATCAGGAGGTCAGACGCTACTACAGTGCTACCCTGCTACGCTGCTACCCTGCTACGCTGCTACCCTTCTACGCTGCTATGCTGCTACCCTGCTACTAGAGTGAAGAACATCGAGAGAGAGAGAGGGTCTCACATTTGCCCATGTGCTTGAGCTTGTCACTGAACAGGGCCTCGTCTGAGGCTGGGGTGCAGGCTTCTCTCGAGCCAGACCCACGATCATCTCCTGGAGCAAGAACAGGGTTAACACACACACACACCACAACCCAGAAAAGAAACGTTGTGTGTCTAAAGTCAGACCTAGCCCGAGGAAATCTCAGTTGTGTGTGAGTGTGTGTGAGTGTGTGAGTGTGTGTGTGTGTGAGTGTGTGAGTGTGTGTGTGTGTGTGTGTGTGTGTGTGTGTGAGAGAGTACCTCTCCAGAGCGATGAGGAAGTCTCGGTTGTGTGTGAGTGTGTGTATGTGTGTGTGTGAGTGTGTGTGTGTGTGTGTGTGAGTGTGTGAGTGTGTGTGTGTGTGTGAGTGTGTGTGTGTGTGTGTGTGAGAGAGTACCTCTCTCCAGAGCGATGAGGAAGTCTCGGTTGTGTGTGAGTGTATGTGTGTGTGTGTGTGTGTGTGTGTGAGTGTGTGTGTGTGTGTGTGTGAGAGAGTACC
>CM042858.1:13524622-13587122 GCA_023658055.1 Thaleichthys pacificus
TCACCAGGTAAACATCAAACAAGCTGACATTCACCAGGTAAACATCAAACAAGCTGACATTCACCAGGTAAACATATTGGGTTTGTTTTTGTTCCAGTCTTGGGTCTGTGAAACTTCCTCCACACAAAAATGTCTCCTATCTGCAGCTGTGCAGTGACAGATTAGACGCAGAACTCCCCTTACTGTTAAACAACATTACATTCCAGCTGCCAGCAAGGAGACAGAGAGACAGAGACATACAAACTGAGGAGACAGAGAGTCTCTTATCTCCCCTGGTCGCAGGAAGGCAGTAGGGACAGCGAGTCTATCCCCGCAGTCACACCCTTCACAACAACAGCTCCATAACTCATTCCCGCCAAGCTCCTCAGAGGAAACTTCCTCAACTCCGCTGAGCACACCGCCCAGTGAACAGTTGAGATGTGACACTTGAGATGTGGAGACACAGTGTGTCAGTTATATATTAAATTGTTTTTTATTCATCTCGCTATTCTCTTTTTAAACACATTGCATGTCACGATATGAAAAACGTGGTTTGCTATACTTGACTGCTTTATCGCCTAAGAGTCCAGACTGCATAAATTATCAATATATATTCTGGTCTTTCTGTTCCTCACCCACAAACACCGCGGCTGATTATGTGCATTAATCACAAAAATTACAACCCGCAAGATGACAGGGTGGTGATAAGTACTGCACGGCTCAGTTCCACGTCCAGTAACCGCACTGCATTTGAATCAAGGCAGTTGTTGGAGCCAGGAACCGGGTATTCGGTATGAACTTTCCCCGACTTAGTCGTAACAGAGATGGACAACTAAGTAGATCTATAACACGCAGTCAGGGCCGTTGTGAAAGGAGCATTATGCTCGCGCAAGGTGCTCCACTTTCATATCTGACCTCAAACATCCTGTTGCCACAGTAACCTAGCTAGACTAGCTCTGTCGGTGGTTGGTTAGCTAGTTAGAAGACTAGTCAACCCACCTCTCCTGTGTCATCTCAGGTCGTGATTTTACAGTAGGCTGGCGAACCTCACCTCTCTTTCAAACTGTGGCTAGCTGATATTTAAATCACTATATCTTCGGTCATTTCAAAGACAGTATATCTAGGTTACACAGTCCTTATCATTAAGGTTAGCTAGCTAGAGCTAAATAGGTTAGCAGGTGAAGCGCGAGCACCGTGCGGCTAAAAACAACTGAGACGCTTGAGCTAGCTCGAGCTCTACCGGCCGCGGGAGCCAGGACACCGCTCCGTTCATCTCCGAAAAAAAAAAACTTAAACACAAAACATAATGTTGGACATCTCACAAACTGTCTTGCAATCTCCGTGTACCGTTTGAAATCCGAGTTTCCCTGAACAGTTTCAGCTGCGCCGAGGTCCTGTCATCTACGTTACCGATAGTCTCGTCTCAGTCAGTGAGGTGCTCGGTGTCGGTTGGCTCCAGTCGAAGATGGTTCACCCCGTACAGCTGGTGTCGCTCCACTAACGTCCCCTGGAAATAAAGGGTTGACACCTTTTTGGAGAACTTTCCGCTACAATCATCCCATCTATTCGTTAGAGTTACGTTAATATAATCTATCCTCTCAATGGGAAAATATCTCTAATTTATGGAGACTCCTCTGTCCTCAGCACTGAGAAAAGAAGCTCACTAATGCATCCTTTTAACATGATGGTACAGAAAGCGGGTCGTCCCCCAGATTCACATTTACAATATGCTTTACCAGAGTGTTTTTTAAAACAGATGTCCTGTGGGTGCGTCTCAGACAAGGTTGGTTCTAGCGAGATACTCTGGAGCTGCTGGCCAAAATGAGGCTGAGAGCAGGGCGCTCTCTAGCGGAGAAAACAGGAACAGCAGGCTGCTAAACTGGAAGTCCTGGAGAGCACGAACATGGCGTCCTATTCGTGTCAAAAGTTATTTTCTTTAAAAAAAGAAAAAAAAACATTTCGGTCCTGCAGCCTCTCGGGTCCTGCAGCCTCTATAATGCAGCCTTTCAGTTCTGCAGCCCCTAAGTTCTGCAGCCTCTCACTACTGCAGCCTCTCACTACTGCAGCCTCCAAGTACTGCAGCCTTTCAGTCCTGCAGCCTGTGAAAAAAAAAATATATATATATATGTATATATAAACAAAAAGTTTCAAAAGGTTGACAAAAGATTTAGATTTTTCTCTCTCTCGAAAGGTAGGACAAATATTCACTACTACAGCCTTTCACTACTGCAGCTTTTTTTTTGGTGGAATTTTTTAAGAATAAAAAAAGAAATTTGAAAACAATTTAAACAAAGTTTTGAAAGGTTGACAAAAGTACAACCGTATGAGAGCGTGCCAAGCAGCTACAACTCTCGGTTGTTGAATTTGTGAGAAAAAAACAAACATACTCTATTCAGTTTAGAATTAATGATATTTTACTTATTAGAATATATAACAAGCAACTTGAATATCCATCATACCGGTTTGGATGACCTCACTCAGATTTCCACCGGATAGCCACTGCTGAATACGCCATCACATTCAACTGATCAGGAACAAATTCACACTGAAACACACTTAACGGTTTTCTTTTATTTAGACAACCCAAATAAAAGGCACATAAAACATTGCGCATGTTTACGTAATAATTTGACAACCATACATTTAAAAAAATGTAGGAATGTTTAACCTTTCTGCTAGTCAGAAAGCCTAGTCTTCATATATACAAAATTACCGTTAATGTTCTAATACAAAAGATTTATAAAAGGTTATCTTTCACATGTCTACTGTAACTACCACATCCTCAGAACTAAACTTGTTTTGTACAAAGATATACATTCAACTGCCTTAACAGGGGTCCAAGAATTTTCAATTCAGTTTATTTTTTTCATTAAAATTAAGAAATGTTAGAAATGTTCACATCCCGTTTAATTTTTGTATTAAATTTGGCAAACCATAGGTAATCATAGTGCATTGAGTCAAATGCATAAGAAAACAAATAAATCATGGGGATTAACAACATGCATCCTGTTTGTTCATAAAATTAACCAATCAAATTATTATTATTTTTTATCAGAGTGAACTGGCATCCACAGACCTCATCCCAATCCTCCAGGGTGTTTCAAGATGAGCAGTTTTAAACCTGGCTCACAGACCTTGTCGTCAACTTGTTTGAGGAATCAGGACATGCTGGGAGTCCTGTTTCAGTGAGCCTGTTTACATGGCTGTCTAAATTACTCGGCCCTCGTCAAGACAGCATGCCACAAACATTATCTAGTCCCGTTATCTGCATCCATCTATCAACGTTTATTAGTGTTTTTTCTTATTCCTCACAACATCGTTCAGTTAACCCACCGCCAGCCCTCAGTCTGACACAGGCAGACTGACAGTATGACACAGGCAGACTGACAGTATGACACAGGCAGACTGACAGTCTGACACAGGCAGACTGACAGTATGACACAGGCAGACTGACAGTCTGACACAGGCAGACTGACAGTATGACACAGGCAGACTGACAGTATGACACAGGCAGACTGACAGTATGACACAGGCAGACTGACAGTATGACACAGGCAGAATGACACAGGCAGACTGACCTGGTATTTGATCGATACTGGAGATTTGTGAACCGTTACAAACAACATTATTATTAAAATGGACGGCTACGTTCACAAAATGAAGATTTCTTGGATCCCTAGTCTCTGGAGTTCTACTTCTTTTAGAGAAAAAAAAAAGTATATAGTGAGTTAAATATTTACAAAGTAACATGGGAAAGTCCAGGGTCAAGTTACATGTTAGACATGAACTCCATTAATAAGAAAACCACGTTTACCATTTACCGGGCCTCACAGTGAGTTCCTGAGTGGAAAGTCCAAACTATGGGGGTCCTCACAGACAAAATAATAAGAAAAACAAAAGGATATAAAATATAGCTAACAAAACTAAAATCCATCACCAACATAATAGTGTGTGTGTGTGTGTGCGTGTGTGATCCTTGCTGGACTTTAGGATTGTTGAGCCACTAGATGGCCCTGTTATGTTTGTCTGTTTAACACTCGATTTGTTCTGTGGTAATACTGCTGTTCAGTTATGAGGGATTTCAGTGCAAGACTCATTCATCTCTCACTTAATGTTTAAAACAAAAACAACATCAACTGATGACCAAATAAAAGACTGCACCACTGCCATCCCTAACGAGAGAAACAAGAATTATACATATTTAACAGTCAAAAGGGACACTGTCCAGATATCCACTTCAACAAGGGTACAAATAAACTGCTGATGGTGAGATACATTACCATGACAACTGTACAAGTTAGCCACTGTACCTCAAGAGCATACCTTCTATTTGAAAAAACAAATGTAATACAACTGTGAAAAAAAAAGAAAAAGAAAATAACCGTCCATGCAAATGGAAGCAACTGTCCCTTTTGTTGAACTCTTCTCCTAAAAACATTAAATACTGATTAGCAGGCTATAGTTAAAAACATCATAAGGAACACCCAACGGCTTTGCCAGAGAACCAAAGAAACATCAAAATCAGCTCTGTACTTATTGCCTTAGTTCATTGTTTCAGTCGTCTTCTTCCAACTGCTGGACACACCTCCTCTAGCTCAGCTGCTGAGCTGTGGGTGCTTCAGGTGAGGCATGGACACACCTCCTCTAGTTCACCTGCTGAGCTGTGGGTGCTTCAGGTGAGGCATGGACACACCTCCTCTAGTTCAGCTGCTGAGCTGTGGGTGCTTCAGGTGAGGCATGGACACACCTCCTCTAGCCCAGCTGCTGAGCTGTGGGTGCTTCAGGTGAGGCATGGACACACCTCCTCTAGTTCACCTGCTGAGCTGTGGGTGCTTCAGGTGAGGCATGGACACACCTCCTCTAGCTCAGCTGCTGAGCTGTGGGTGCTTCAGGTGAGGCATGGACACACCTCCTCTAGCTCAGCTGCTGAGCTGTGGGTGCTTCAGGTGAGGCATGGACACACCTCCTCTAGTTCAGCTGCTGAGCTGTGGGTGCTTCAGGTGAGGCATGGACACACCTCCTCTAGTTCAGCTGCTGAGCTGTGGGTGCTTCAGGTGAGGCATGGACACACCTCCTCTAGTTCAGCTGCTGAGCTGTGGGTGCTTCAGGTGAGGCATGGACACACCTCCTCTAGCTCAGCTGCTGAGCTGTGGGTGCTTCAGGTGAGGCGTGGACACACCTCCTCTAGCTCACCTGCTGAGCTGTGGGTGCTTCAGGTGAGGCATGGACACACCTCTAGTTCACCTGCTGAGCTGTGGGTGCTTCAGGTGAGGCATGGACACACCTCTAGTTCACCTGCTGAGCTGTGGGTGCTTCAGGTGAGGCATGGACACACCTCTAGTTCACCTGCTGAGCTGTGGGTGCTTCAGGTGAGGCATGGACACACCTCTAGTTCATCAGACCCCAGCTCTGTATGTTAGCGTCACAGTTTAACACTCTTTATCAGACTCACTACATCTAGGTTCAAAGTCCTTCAGATTACAAGACGAAACCTACCTAACTTCTAGCTGTGTTCTCTGCTGGAGACAACGTGTGGGGGCACAAGGGGGCAGGGGGCAGCAGGGAGGCTCACCCCCCTGGTGCCTCAGTAAACACTCTCTGCCAGGTCTGGGGGAGGAGGGAGGGGGTGGGGCTGGAGGGGGAGGGAGGGAGGAGGAAGGGGGGACAGGAGTCTCTGGTTTATCCGTTTTCCCTTTCATCGTTCTCTCTGCCGTCTACCAGGGTGGGGATGAAGGCAGGACTTGGGACAGAAAAGGCATGCTCTCCATGGGCCTCATGGCGATGTTGAGGGGCCCGGATATATTCATGGGCATGGAGGTGGTGAGGGCCACAGGGTGGGCGATGTTCATGGCGGACCCGGGGATGTTGACGGGCCCGGTGATGGTGACCGGGTGGTGGAGGCTGACTGGAGAGCTGATGTTTACCGTGTTGGTGGAAATGTTCATCGCCGTGGTGATGGGGTTGTTGCTGGAGATACCCCTGTTCATCGCCGTGGTGATGGGGGCGGAGGCGGTGACGGGTGTGGCCGAGGCGGAGTTGCAGACGTTGTTGCTGTCTGGGAGACAAGGAGAGAGAGGAGAGAGTCAGAGCAGGCCAAGGAGCTCAACCTGTCAGCAGGGCTGCTGCTCAGGCCACCTGCCACAACATGGAGGGATGACGTTCAGAAAGGACATTAGATTGCGTTGCTCTGAGGTGCTATCCTCTCTCTCCTCGTGGGCGTGTAATCGCACATACATGTAGCATGCTGACATACAGCTGGGCTCCTGAACACAACAACTATTATGAACCACTGTCTTGTTTAACACCTCAACGTAACGCTGGGCTACTACCAGGCACCATGCAAGTATAACAGCATTCTGACTGGAAATAAGACTTACATGTAATATTAAAGCATTAGGATCTTAAACACCCGCCTATCTTGTTTGGATGTTTAGATTTCATGTTGGCACAAGTAAACCCTTACAAGTTGACAGAACACAGATGCAAGGATGATGCAATGTTTGAAAGAGCAGTTCCTAACTGCCGCTAGGATGATGCGATGTTTGAAAGAGCAGTTCCTAACTGCCGCTAGGATGATGCAATGTTTGAAAGAGCAGTTCCTAACTGCCGCTAGGATGATGCGATGTTTGAAAGAGCAGTTCCTAACTGCCGCTAGGATGATGCGATGTTTGAAAGAGCAGTTCCTAACTGCCGCTAGGATGATGCGAATGTTTGAAAGAGCAGTTCCTAACCTGCCGCTAGGATGATGCGATGTTTGAAAGAGCAGTTCCTAACTGCCGCTAGGATGATGCGATGTTTGAAAGAGCAGTTCCTAACTGCCGCTAGGATGATGCGATGTTTGAAAGAGCAGTTCCTAACTGCCGCTAGGATGATGCGATGTTTGAAAGAGCAGTTCCTAACCGCCGCTAGCGCTCTGCTACCTGCAGTGTTGTTCCGTCTAAAAGCATCCTTTCATTCTCAGTGTGTGACATTGTGTGCTTGAGTTTTTGTCTCCAAGAGGGAGGGGTTGGTTCACACACGGCTACGTTATGTTATTACCTTTCAGTGCCCCTGAGGAATTCCACTGCCAGCTCCCTATTCAGAAATACAGACACAGGGGTTATAACAGCCTGCAGGCTAGCCAGGGCCGCTGGGCTGGGCTGGGCCACTGGGTGTGTCTGTTTCCAAACCCGCAGGCTGAAGGCCCAACTCCAGGTGGCCCAGGAGACCAAAACAAACACACCCAGTGTCTCCAGGGGGAGTATATTGAGAATGTTTCTACCACAGTCAGCATGCTCCTTCTGGTGGTCTCCAGCAGCGTGGACGGCCTTAGGAGGAGGAGTCTATATGCGGGGAAACATCTTGTGTTCTACGTCTAAGTAACTACACAAGACTACCATGTACGATTCAGATCTCCAAGATATCAGTACCACATGTGGGGGATTCAGAGATGGAGACGAACAGACAAATGCACACACACACACACACAGGGCAGCCTGAGACGAACACACACACACACACAGGGCAGCTGAGACGAACACACACACACACACACAGGGCAGCTGAGGGAGGAAGGGGTTATTAGGTTGTTCAGGGATGAGCACTCAGGTGGTATAGTCCATTTACAATAAACTGAGCAGTAACACAAAGTAATCTCTGAACTCTCACCAAACATCCAGCAAATGAGATACACTATAGAGAGACTAGAGAGAGAGACTAGAGAGAGAAACTAGAGAGAGACTAGAGAGAGAACTAGAGAGAGACTAGAGAGAGACTAGAGAGAGACCAGAGAGAGACTAGAGAGAGACCAGAGACTGGAGAGAACTAGAGAGAGACCGGAGAGAGACCAGAGAGAGACTAGAGAGAGACCAGAGAGAGACTAGAGAGAAACTAGAGAGACATGAGAGAGACCAGAGAGAGAACTAGAGAGACTAGAGAGAGACCAGAGAGAGATATCTGTGCTGTATCTCTGAACTCTACTTCCTAATGAGCTGCACACATAAAAGCATCAAGTGGGATATGTAGTCAGATATCACTTGAGTTCCACTTCCCTCTGCGCACAATACAAAAACGAGACAACTGCTGAAAGCACTTTCAATTGAGAACATGAGAACAGATTTGTCATGTGTCACAGGCTGTGGGCTGGCCCTGGGACCTCAGAGCTAGGGGGGTGTGACAGGCTGTGGCCTGGCCCAGGGACCTCAGAGCTAGGGGGGTATCACAGGCTGTGGCCTGGCCCTGGGACCTCAGAGCTAGGGGGGGGGGGTGACAGGCTGTGGGCTGGCCCTGGGACCTCAGAGCTAGGGGAGTGTGACAGGCTGTGGCCTGGCCCTGGGACCTCAGAGCTAGGGGAGTGTGACAGGCTGTGGCCTGGCCCAGGGAACCTCAGAGCTAGGGGGGCTGTCACAGGCTGTGGCCTGGCCCTGGGACCTCAGAGCTAGGGGGGTGTCACAGGCTGTGGCCTGGCCCAGGGACCTCAGAGCTAGGGGGGTGTGACAGGCTGTGGCCTGGCCCTGGGACCTCAGAGCTAGGGGGGTGTGACAGGCTGTGGCCTGGCCCTGGGACCTCAGAGCTAGGGGGGTGTGACAGGCTGTGGCCTGGCCCAGGGACCTCAGAGCTAGGGGGGGGTGTGACAGGCTGTGGCCTGGCCCTGGGACCTCAGAGCTAGGGGGGTGTCACAGGCTGTGGCCTGGCCCAGGGACCTCAGAGCTAGGGGGGTGTGACAGGCTGTGGGCTGGCCCTGGGACCTCAGAGCTAGGGGGGTGTGACAGGCTGTGGCCTGGCCCAGGGACCTCAGAGCTAGGGGGGGTATCACAGGCTGTGGCCTGGCCCAGGGACCTCTGCCCCCCAGTATGCAGGGAGACATCAGGTGTGATGGGGTAAGGGTTACGTACCTTTGTTGCAGGAGTTGAAGTTGGCCTGTCCGTGAGTCTTCAGGTGGCTGGTGATGTAGGCGGCGCTCAGCATCTTCCCACAGATGTTACAAGTGACCTTGCCCTCGTGTCGGATCATGTGGGAGCGGAGTCGGTCTTTGGTGGCGAAGGCAGAGGTGCAGGCCTGCAGGGCACAGGGGTCAGGGGGTCAACAATCTATTCATAGAGCCAGCAGGCTCCCATCCCCACGCCAAAAACAGATCCCATAATGCACCTGGCCCTGCCTGCTCTCACCCGCCACACACACACACACACACGCACACACAGGTCTCTTACCGTTACTTGACATTTGAACGGTCTTTCTGAGGAATGGACATGCTTCACGTGGCAGCTAAGGTGATCTGGCCTGGAAAGGAAAGAAAATACAGTTTACAATCTCGCTGCAGAACACAACACAACACACACACACACAGGTTTGTTGCCTTGGTGACCTTTCCAAGTGGAGCTCGGCCGCCACCACGGCTCCCCAAGGCCTCATTTAGCTCAGCAGCACACCAGCTCAGAGAGCCCGCAGGCTGCCTCGCTCTCTCCCCGGCACGGCCGCGCGGAGGGGGGGTGCAGGGGAGGGGGGGTAGATCGACAGCCACGGAGGCTTCGTTACTGAAGGAGAAAAGCCGAGCGCCATCTTTCCCTCTGAGCCTTGGACCGGACGGATGTTCCTTCCCACCTCCTGGCCCTCTGAAGACAGAAGCTCCCAGACAGAGCCCTGCTGCTGCTCCCAGACAGAGCCCTGCTGCTGCTCCCAGACAGAGCCCTGCCGCTCCCAGACAGAGCCCTGCTGCTGCTCCCAGACAGAGCCCTGCTGCTCCCAGACAGAGCCCTGCTGCTCCCAGACAGAGCCCTGCTGCTGCTCCCAGACAGAGCGCTGCTGCTGCTCCCAGACAGAGCCCTGCTGCTGCTCCCAGACAGAGCCCTGCCGCTCCCAGACAGAGCCCTGCCGCTCCCAGACAGAGCCCTGCCGCTCCCAGACAGAGCCCTGCTGCTGCTCCCAGACAGAGCGCTGCCGCTCCCAGACAGAGCCCTGCTGCTCCCAGACAGAGCCCTGCTGCTCCCAGACAGAGCCCTGCTGCTCCCAGACAGAGCCCTGCTGCTCCCAGACAGAGCCCTGCTGCTCCCAGACAGAGCCCTGCTGCTGCTCCCAGACAGAGCCCTGCTGCTCCCAGACAGAGCCCTGCTGCTGCTCCCAGACAGAGCCCTGCTGCTCCCAGACAGAGCCCTGCTGCTGCTCCCAGACAGAGCCCTGCTGCTCCCAGACAGAGCCCTGCTGCTGCTCCCAGACAGAGCCCTGCTGCTCCCAGACAGAGCCCTGCCGCTCCCAGACAGAGCCCTGCTGCTCCCAGACAGAGCCCTGCCGCTCCCAGACAGAGCCCTGCTGCTCCCAGACAGAGCCCTGCTGCTGCTCCCAGACAGAGCCCTGCTGCTCCCAGACAGAGCCCTGCTGCTGCTTCCAGACAGAGCCCTGCTGCTCCCAGACAGAGCCCTGCTGCTGCTCCCAGACAGAGCCCTGCTGCTGCTCCCAGACAGAGCCCTGCCGCTCCCAGACAGAGCCCTGCTGCTCCTCCCAGACAGAGCGATGATGCTGGCGGACCAGCCAGCCTGCGGGTGACTCAGACATGCTCAGACACATTCTCAGGCTCCATAGCAGGGATGACCAGCCTGCCTGGTGACGGCAGGATGGAGGGCAGAGGTGAGGATGTTGTTACTGTGATCAGACACACCTAGGGCTCAGAGACCAGGGACACCTGTCTCCACAGTAAGTTCTGTTTTAGCTGTGGCAACTTTTCACTTTAGTTTCTCCACCCTTCAACCCTCCCAGACACCATGAGCCACGCACAGAAGCCTCCAGCACTACTGTGCCTCAGACAGACCTTTCACCACATCTAACCACTAAACACATTACCAGGGAGGTTATGAACCTTTGTGTGAAGCTAGCCAGATAAAACCCCCATGGCGTCACCTTCCTGTGACTCACGCTCATGAATGCTCCACACAACATCCTGAAAACCCAGTGACGCATCGCTGGGATCAGGGACGGGATGTGGTGCTGAACACTGAAAGAGGCCATCTTCCAGTGAGCTCCTTCTGAAGAGAAAGGAGGTCTGGGTGCTGCCTGGACACAGGCTGGCTGAGGCAGGCTGGCTGGGGCAAGCTGGCTGGGGCAGGCTGGCTGGGGCAGGCTGGCTGAGGCAGGCTGGCTGGGGCAGGCTGGCTGGGGCAGGCTGGCTGAGGCAGCTATTCAGAGTGAGTAAGAGGAAATCCCAGGGTTCTCTCTACCGGTTTTAATGGCATTCCCTGGGGAGGGGGGGGGGGAGGGGGGCCCAGGCTGGCAGGAACCACAGCGTGACGCGCCAATCAAAGCAGCCGCCCTCCCTCCTCCCTCTCTCCCCCTCCCAGCCCGGCTCCCCCTCCCTCCCCTGGAGAGGGGAACTCTGGGACTCTGGAGTTTGTACTGTGCGGAGCGCTGCTGTTTGAACACGCTGCTGCAGGGACTGCAAAGAGCGGGAGCATTCAGCCCTGCTAGGAAGCAGGAAGCTGCAGCCAATGGGAGCGCTGCTAGGAAGCAGGAAGCTGCAGCCAATGGGAGCGCTGCTAGGAAGCAGGAAGCTGCAGCCAATGGGAGCGCTGCTAGGAAGCAGGAAGCTGCAGCCAATGGGAGCGTCAGACTGGACACCAGATGGTCACACAGCCACCACTCCACACAGATGGGCCCTGACGATTCAGAGGTTAAAGTCATACTTCAGTCCGTGAACAGCAGTCTACCATCGACCCGAATGTGGAGCACAGTTTGTTTGTTTTCTCGGTTCTCTAGTTTTCCTAGATTCTCAGAACCAGAACCTGGGTGTCTTTCATTAGTGAGCACAACAAACATGGAAAAGTGAGAAGAATTCAAGAAGGACACAAACGAATCTATAAGTGAGTCAGATGGCTGAGCGGTTAGGGAATAGGGCTATTAATCAGAAGATTGCTGGTTCGATTCCTGGCCGTGCCAAATGATGTGTCCTTGGGCAAGGCACGTCACCCTACTTGCCTCGGGGGAATGTCCCTGTACTTACTGTAAGTCGCTCTGGATAAGAGTGTCTGCTAAATGACTAAATGTTAAATATAAACAAACATTAAAGCACATCTCAAATATATGGCATTTATTATTATTATTATTATTATAATAAAGCAAGTATACATAGTGGGGCTGTGATTGGGTGAGTGTCTGGTGAAGGTGGGGCTGGGCTGTGATTGGGTGAGTGTCTGGTGAAGGTGGGGCTGGGCTGTGATTGGGTGAGTATGTGGTGAGGGTGGGGCTGTGATTGGGTGAGTGTCTGGTGAAGGCGGTGCTGAGGGCCTACCTGGAGAAGCCTTTCCCGCAGACAGAGCAGACGTAGGGCTTGTGCACGCCCCCGTCGTGCGAGCGCACGTGGTATGTCATCCTGTCCTTCCTCTTGAAGCGCTGCTGGCAGATGGGACACTCGAAGGGCTTCTCGTCCGAGTGGGACAGCTTGTGGCGGTTCAGGTGGTACACGTCTCGGAAGGCCTTCCCACACATCTCACAGCCGTGGTTCTTCTTCACGGGCTTGGGGGGCTTCTTTGGGCCTCCCTGCTGGGGAACGTTTATCATGGAAGCGGCCGTCATGATGCTGGAGCCGGAGGAGACCGAGGTGGTGGCTGTGGTGAAGATGCCGGCGATGGTGGAGATGTAGGAGGGGGCGTTATTCTCGCGGGGCATGGTGGAGATGAGGGGCACCATGGTGGGCGCCGTCTGCGCCGTCTTCTTGGGCCTGGACACCATCTTGACGCCGGTGTGGCAGGACTCGTGGCGCCGCAGGTGGTAGCTGTCCCGGAAAGCCTTGTTGCAGTAGCCGCAGATGAAGGGGGTCTTGCTCTTGTGCTCCTTCTTCACCACGGGCATGGGCCCCCGCCCCCCGCCGCTCGCAACGTTGTCCTTCAGCAGCTCTGCGGCACTGGCCGGGGGCTTCTGGTCCAGCGGGATGGGCAGGATGGGCTTCTGGTCCACGGGCTCGGCGCCGGAGTTGAGCAGCGGCAGCAGGCTGTTCTGGGCCACCTGGTGCTGGTGGTGGAGGGCTTCATTGGCCTGCTGCAGACACAACACAGTATGCAGATCAGTCACACAGGTATGTCCTGGGATATCCCAGCTACGTCCTGGGATATCCCAGCTACGTCCTGGGATATCCCAGCTACGCAGATTAGTCACACAGGTATGCAGGTCAGTCACTAGTAGGAAACCGAATCAGAACAGATCACTTTTTCTAAAGGGCTTCTCGCTACATAGGAAAGATGAGCTCTGAAAGTGTTTGTTGCACTAGGACCTCACCGCAGGTCACAGCAGGCATGTTAACCTCAGCTTGTAGGCTGTTCTGGGTTTACACAACTCTGCACTCTAAGAGATTAGCCTACATCTTCACATTCCCCTTTTATATAACAGCTCACGGTGAGAACATAACTAGGCAGGTTATGAATGTAGCATTAAGCTGGGCTGTGTGTGTGTCGTCCGACTGGTTCATGTGGCTGGGAAGAACCTGACGTGAGCTGTGCAACAACGTCTAGACCCCGCTTCAGCTCACTGCCGCTCGGACGAGCCGCTCTGACGAGCCGCTCGGACCAGAGCGACATGGCCGCTGCTCAACATCGCTGGCCCCTTCTGGGGAAGAGTGTTTGCACAACATCAGGAGAATCAGAACCACCGGTGCTCTCCAAATTCTGAGATTTAGTTTAGCTTTGACAGCGAGCCTTTCTGAAGTTAGGGACATCCACCGAACACATAACTACAGAGGAAGGAGAGAGGGAGTCAGAGACTGAGTGAAAGAGAAAAGGGGAGAGTGAGTGCAAGAGAAAGGGGTGAAAGAGAGAGAGAGAGGGACACTGTCTGTAGCAACACAGAAATAGACATTGAGTCATTCTGCATGTGTGGCGTCTGGGAGCGCGAGGGCCAGCGTGGTACCGGCAGCCCTTTACACAGGAGAGCACAGACCCCCCAGCACACACAGGGGAGCAAAGACCCCCCCAGCACACACAGGAGAGCACAGACCCCCAGCACACACACAGGGGAGCACAGACCCCCCAGCACACACAGGGGAGCACAGACCCCCAGCACACACAGGAGAGCACAGACCCCCAGCACACACACAGGGGAGCACAGACCCCCCAGCACACACAGGGGAGCACAGACCCCCAGCACACACAGGAGAGCACAGACCCCCAGCACACACAGGAGAGCACAGACCCCCAGCACACACAGGAGAGCACAGACCCCCCAGCACACACACAGGGGAGCACAGGCACTTAAAACAGTTAATGGTTTAAAGAAAACACCCATCTTGGGCCAATTAGCCTGATAGCTGATCTGCTCTGCCATAGCCGGCAGATGTGCTGTATAACAGCCTGCTGCATGTACACAATGAATCAGGCAAAAACCAACCAGGGTCAGTGACTGTGGGTGTTTCTACAGGAACAGAAATAGGCCCTGGCTCTGTCATTAGCCAGTCACTCAAACAGCCTGCTGCTGAAAAATCTAAATCTGTTGTTGGAAAAATGATCCCCTGCCATGATGTTGTTGCTTCGTCATGTGACTGTAGGAGGGAACCAGCAGAAACAGCAGCCTAACCTCCTGAACACCAGCAGACCCACATGCTCAGCTAACCTCCTGAACACCAGCAGACCCACATGCTCAGCTAACCTCCTGAACACCAGCAGACCCACAAGCTCAGCTAACCTCCTGAACACCAGCAGACCCACATGCTCAGCTAACCTCCTGAACACCAGCAGACCCACAAGCTCAGCTAACCTCCTGAACACCAGCAGACCCACATGCTCAGCTAACCTCCTGAACACCAGCAGACCCACATGCTCAGCTAACCTCCTGAACACCAGCAGACCCACATGCTCAGCTAACCTCCTGAACACCAGCAGACCCACATGCTCAGCTAACCTCCTGAACACCAGCAGACCCACATGCTCAGCTAACCTCCTGAACACCAGCAGACCCACATGCTCAGCTAACCTCCTGAACACCAGCAGACCCACATGCTCAGCTAACCTCCTGAACACCAGCAGACCCACATGCTCAGCTAACCTCCTGAACACCAGCAGACCCACATGCTCAGCTAACCTCCTGAACACCAGCAGACCCACATGCTCAGCTAACCTCCTGAACACCAGCAGACCCACATGCTCAGCTAACCTCCTGAACACCAGCAGACCCACATGCTCAGCTAACCTCCTGAACACCAGCAGACCCACATGCTCAGCTAACCTCCTGAACACCAGCAGACCCACATGCTCAGCTAACCTCCTGAACACCAGCAGACCCACATGCTCAGCTAACCTCCTGAACACCAGCAGACCCACATGCTCAGCTAACCTCCTGAACACCAGCAGACCCACATGCTCAGCTAACCTCCTGAACACCAGCAGACCCACATGCTCAGCTAACCTCCTGAACACCAGCAGACCCACATGCTCAGCTAACCTCCTGAACACCAGCAGACCCACATGCTCAGCTAACCTCCTGAACACCAGCAGACCCACATGCTCAGCTAACCTCCTGAACACCAGCAGACCCACATGCTCAGCTAACCTCCTGAACACCAGCAGACCCACATGCTCAGCTAACCTCCTGAACACCAGCAGACCCACATGCTCAGCTAACCTCCTGAACACCAGCAGACCCACATGCTCAGCTAACCTCCTGAACACCAGCAGACCCACATGCTCAGCTAACCTCCTGAACACCAGCAGACCCACATGCTCAGCTAACCTCCTGAACACCAGCAGACCCACATGCTCAGCTAACCTCCTGAACACCAGCAGACCCACATGCTCAGCTAACCTCCTGAACACCAGCAGACCCACATGCTCAGCTAACCTCCTGAACACCAGCAGACCCACATGCTCAGCTAACCTCCTGAACACCAGCAGACCCACATGCTCAGCTAACCTCCTGAACACCAGCAGACCCACATGCTCTGCTACATCCTGGCAGACCTCCATCTCAGATGCTTTTATTCTAAGAGGGGTGGGATTTGAACCAGCAACCTCTTGACCCACAGTCTAACACCAATGATCTATACCCGCCATAACAAATACAGTGAGCATCCTGCTTTAAACGTCCTCGGTCTAGCTGGGTGCTATGTGAAGGCATGGGGTCTGTGGTTGTGATGGTGAAACCACACGCTCTCGGCCTACAGCCCGCACATGTCACATGACAGGAAGCCAGGGGGAAATCTGGCTGAGCCGCAGGAACCCACCCTGTCAAACCTCCACGACAAATCTCAGCCATCACCAGCTACACTAAAGCATGTCAGCTAGTCTGCCATCACTAAAGCATGTCAGCTAGTCTGCCATCACTAAAGCATGTCAGCTAGTCTGCCATCACTAAAGCATGTCAGCTAGTCTGCCATCACTAAAGCATGTCAGCTAGTCTGCCATCACTAAAGCATGTCAGCTAGTCTGCCATCACTAAAGCATGTCAGCTAGTCTGCCATCACTAAAGCATGTCAGCTAGTCTGCCATCACTAAAGCATGTCAGCTAGTCTGCCATCACTAAAGCATGTCAGCTAGTCTGCCATCACTAAAGCATGTCAGCTAGTCTGCCATCACTAAAGCATGTCAGCTAGTCTGCCATCACTAAAGCATGTCAGCTAGTCTGCCATCACTAAAGCATGTCAGCTAGTCTGCCATCACTAAAGCATGTCAGCTAGTCTGCCATCACTAAAGCATGTCAGCTAGTCTGCGGAGAGAGAAAACGACAGCCACCGTCTCCTGGCCAATCAGAAAGCAGTTTGGGGAGAAGCCTGGACGTGCTGCTAAATCTGTCCGTTTCAGGGAAGAGAGCGCCTGGTTGTGCACAGCGGGCGGCGCAAAGGGTCCCCGCTGAGGAAGAAGGTTAGTGACGTCAAACTGGGGGAGCTACTCCTCTCCGTCTCTCTCTCTCTCTCTCTCTCTACCCACATCGACTGACATTAATAAATAATCCCATGCAGCGTTTGAGTAGTCTAGTCGTCTGCTCTGAGCAGACGAAACAAGAGCTCCAAATCTGACTCACTACAGCAGCACGCCGCAGAAGATACCGGCAGCTGCCTTTTAGGTAGAGAACCACACACACACACACACACACACGCCCAGTGCTAAAAGGAGCAGTTATGATTGAAGGAAAAAAATAAAAATAAACATAATTCTAGGGCCTAGACGTAGGGTTTTGACATCAGGGAACGTAGCCCTTCGGCCACAGACGGCTCCCTGACCAGGACAGGAAGTGGGCCAGCGTGTCACAGCTCCTTCAGGGGGGTGGAGTCTGCAACAGTCCTAAACCCCAATCAGCAGCAGAGGCAGAAGGTCTCTGAGTACAATGAGCAGCCATCACGCCTGTTAGGGGTCATTATGGATGCTCATTATGGATGCTCAATGGAGCA
Source organism: Thaleichthys pacificus (assembly GCA_023658055.1). Taxonomy (NCBI): domain Eukaryota; kingdom Metazoa; phylum Chordata; class Actinopteri; order Osmeriformes; family Osmeridae; genus Thaleichthys; species Thaleichthys pacificus. The sequence continues at coordinate 13,541,934 of CM042858.1, forward strand.
TCTTAAACCAGGGAGGACCCCAACAGACAGTGACAGTTACATGTGGAGTTGAGCTTGGGGGACACCCTATCTTCCAGACAGCCCCGGGAATGGAACCCTCCCATTGGTCACAGCAGTTTCAAACTGAGACCAATGGGGAGGTAGAGGAGACCGGCTACGTCTCATCTGAGTCGTCACAACGATAGACTTACAAAACTATTTTAAATCAAAGGCTACCACCGGATTCAAAGCACCCTATACCCAGTGCAAACATTATACTGAAAGGGTGTGGGGGGGGGCACAATTAAGACAACTTCGTTCTCTTCCGCAGCACGAAAGGGCAAGGTTAAATACCTGACCCTGCCTTTCAGGTTCAGCCATCCATCTGACAGGGCTAGCGAGAGGGGGAAGGGGGGGAACAGAAAGATGAATCCCACATTCTGCTCCTTATTCCGTCTGCCCTGTTGTGAGAGACACAAATCTGTCCAGAGATGCACTCACTGCCCAACAGGGGGTCTTTGTACGCGTCTTCGCTGATTTGGCTCCTCTATTCATTGGGATAGGGGCTGCGCTTCTCCACACGCATTCTCTCTCACACACACACACACACACACATTCATTCTCTCCCTCTCACACACACACACACACACACACACACACATTCTCTCTCTCTCTCACACACACACACACATTCTCTCTCTCTCTCACACACACACACACACACACACACTCCATCCCCAGACCAAGGGGGACCTGGGAACTCAGTGAGAACACCACTGAGCCCAACAGCCTCTATTGTCTGAGCACCTGCCTGTCTCACCACCTGCCTGTCTGAGCACCTGCCTGTCTGAGCACCTGCCTGTCTCACCACCTGCCTGTCTGAGCACCTGCCTGTCTGAGCACCTGCCTGTCTCACCACCTGCCTGTCTCACCACCTGCCTGTCTGAGCACCTGCCTGTCTGAGCACCTGCCTGTCTCACCACCTGCCTGTCTGAGCACCTGCCTGTCTGAGCACCTGCCTGTCTCACCACCTGCCTGTCTCACCACCTGCCTGTCTGAGCACCTGCCTGTCTGAGCACCTGCCTGTCTGAGCACCTGCCTGTCTCACCACCTGCCTGTCTGAGAACCTGCCTGTCTGAGCACCTGCCTGTCTCACCACCTGCCTGTCTGAGCACCTGCCTGTCTCACCACCTGCCTGTCTGAGCACCTGCCTGTCTCACCACGTTCCAGGATTACTGTCCTCGTCATCACCGCTTGCCCGCTCGCCGGCCCAAGGAGAGAGGGAGGGAGGGGGAAGGGAGTGATCAGCCAGGCCCCTTCAGACAAGCCGGCCCCAGGACAGCGGTGTTGGGTCTGCATCCTGCTGCGTCTTCACGCCACTATGACCAGTTTGATCCAAATGTGCTCTGAAGGCTGGGTCACTTCTGAGTAAATAACATCAAGATGGAGGCCAGGAAACAGTAGCCACATGAGACTTGTATGCCACCCAGACCGGCTTCCATGACACAAGAGGAGCTCTGCTGAATATAGAGTTGAGATAAATACAAGCAGAAGATAAAGATCGTGAAATTGCACTCATTTGTACCTTGGTCACAATCTGCAGGTTTTAACTGTTGGGTAACAAAGTACCACAAGGCTTTACATTTTCTTCTCTTTTTTAACAAGGTCTGACATTAATAGTCTTATAATACATTCCTGACACATGTCTGCCACACTCCCTCGTCTTAGCTCAGCAGAACACACCTGAACATTATTTCTGAAACAAACTCATTTCCAGATGTTCACTTGTACGAGCACATGGAACTCCAGTACTGAGTTATTTCTACTGAAGGCTACAACGGGAGGTGATTCCCATCTGGTGCGCTAAAGCAGGTCTGCTAAAGCAGGTCTTCATGATTACATGGGACAGCTGAGTATTCATGTCTTCACCTGGGACTGGGTCATACAGGGGAAGGTCGTTCAGGCCACAGCCAAGCAGCCCTGCTGCCAACATCAATGAGATCAATGAGTGAGGACTTCAAGACGGTGTTTGATGTGACTCATACCGGCTGCACCAGCCAACACGCAGCACCAGTATTTCTGTCAGGGCTGTGACACAAATACACTAGCAGATCTTTGTTCCCAGTCATCTGAATCTAGAGTGGGTCACTGAATCGTGAGTGAGTCACTGAACTGGGTACGACAGAAGTTGCATCGTCTACACACACAACAATTAAGCTGACCAGCTAAACATGCCCAGTCTACATGTTCCCAGGAGGTCCTTCAGTTTGAGAGTGAAGCGAGAATGAATCACCATCAGGATGATTCACAACGACTCAGAGCTGTGTGGGAGACATGAAGGAACATTTAACTTTCACCCCCTGACTCACATCCTGCCACCTACGGATCAGAGAAGGACTACTCAGTTCTGCATCATGCATTGTCATTCATATGACAAAAGAAATAAATGTGAGCAGCTTGGGTTCATTATCTTTTTTTGTGCTTTTCTTTTCGACATGAAGCTACAACGATTACTTATATCCTCTTTGAGCCGAAACATTACAAACCTTTTGTATCTTTAATCATCTAACAAAAGCTGCAGATTAGAGACCTCCAGCCATCAGCAGGTAGATATTTGAATTGTCTAGTTTAGAGCGAGAGAGAAGAGAAAGAAAATCTTTTTCAAGCCCGAGTCCTGTGCTACTTGAGGGGGTGGGGGCAGAGGGATCAGGTTGCTCCGATTTCGCCTCCTGCAGACCGGCTTCAGGGACAGCAGACACCGTTAAACTGACCCAGTGCTGGCCAGGGGGGCACGGCACTGCTTGAGCACACCAGTAGCTGGAAAATGTTGAGGAATTTATTAACTCAGATTTTACGGTTTCAATTTCATAATTCTTCCGAATATCCTACTTGGATCCTTGTGAAGACACAAATGACATACACTCATGGAGTAACAAGCAGGCCAACCAAGCTAAAATATTGCTAGCTAGCTCTAACTATATGTACAATATAATTGCATAACTTTTTGGCGAGGTGTATCGCTATTTATACAGGCACAAGTAAGGCTGAATGACTACACAGGTGCCGTGCAACACATGATGTAAACTCAAACTTTGCTTGAATGCATGCCAATGACAAAAATAGCCATCTGAACATGTTGCATAATGGTATTGCTAGCCTAGCTAGCTAAGCAATCAAGGTAGCTAAGCTACAAGCGCCACTTCTCTTATGAGCCACAATAACGATCAAATAAGATAAATAGAGCTTTATAATAGCGAGGTCGTAGCTGTATTTAGCCAGTAAAATGGGTGCATTCTCATTCGTCCTATTATGTTGCACACAATTCTGAATGGAGAAATAACTGCTTTCATGTACGCGCATAGTTCGCATTCCACTCTGCCCGCGGTCCGCACTGTTCAACCATGAAGCTAAAGCTGGCTAGCACTGCTAGTACATGGTAAGGTTAGCTATGCTACTCCTAGCAATTTATAGAGGGATGGGAAAAAGTTCATCGCTGACTTTAGAAAGGGGCATCGGTATTCATTCTACTTAAAATGAATGTGCTGATTAACTCACGTTAGCTATCGATTGTTCATGCCAAACATTTCCTTTATCTCCGGGCTGAAAATCGGATCAACGGTTCTCCCAGTGTGAATGAAAAAAACAAGTCTGGCTTGCTCGCTACGGTGGCGTTCCATAAGCCTTCGAATGATCACTCATGTTTGCGGTCTTTATCAAATAACCTAACTTAGGAAACACAAACAAAGCCTCGAAGTTATTCATCAAATAAAGATGAACGCATTCAGAGTTTTCTCAAAGCATCAGGTACATTTAAAACCCGAGAAAAGAGAGAAGAACTGATTTTTTTCCTAGCGTCATGCCCTAGCATCACAGCTGGAAGCCTGGGATTGATGTACCATTGTTGTGCTTGGATAGCTCTACTTAAAATTACACATTTAAAAACCGTCACACTGCGAATGTCTTCAGTTCTCCAAAGTTATTCTATCAATTGTCTTAATTTCCGCTCATCCGGGTTCACTTACCTGAAATAAGAATGTGCTCCAGCTAGGTTCCATTGCAACACTTTAAAAAATCTGCAGGAAACCTACAAGAAACCTACAACAAAGCAGCCAAACATGGCAGCTGCTACAACTTCCTGTAACCCTCGGACTGAACCACGTCAAGTGCGTTTTAGGGGAATACTGAGAGTAATGTGCGTGTGGTGAGCAAGCATTCATGTTCTAAGCAGTTGTTTTCAACACGATCGACAGTTTTGACCTAATGTTTAAACGGTTACCAAAATGTATGCAAAGTAGTTTGATTATCCCACTATTAGTTCTTTTTTGGGATTAGACACCCCTATGAGGATGTGTTGTCTGGTTCTGCAGCGGGCATTCAATAAATGGCAGAGTCGATCAATTGAGGAGTAGCTGTCGCATGTGGTCTGATATTTGAACCCGCGCGATTTATGTTCTATTTAATTATTTTATAGTGCTTTGATTCACTAGTTACAAACAACTAGAGTGGTATCATTTCCCCTAACTTATACTCTCGCTTGAAAGTTATTGTTAAACATATCAGCGATGATAAGATAAACGAATAGACTAGGGAAAAACAATTCCAAGTAATACGAGAAACATGCGGCAGTAAAACATGTTTTTTCCCCTCTTATACGCTTATGCTTTTGAAAATTCAAACACTGAAACATTTTCTGCTGCAGTGTAATCTTCACAACACACGGGGGCAAAGTTCAGTCATTCGTGTCATCGCGAACCTCTTTCTCGGCTTCTCCCCAGCCCATCTCTTTCAATGCACGCTGTAATCGATCCAATTCTTTATGGCTTCTAATTTTACAAGAAGTGATTATATATTAACTTAATACAACACAATAATGATATTCAACAAAGTACAGTTGTACAATATAAAATAATAGGATGACAGTTAAAGTCCGTTATTGCCTTTTGGGAAATGTTGGGATACAATCTTATAGATAATATTGTTTTGGCGTTTGATTGGGTAAGAATACCTTAATCTCTTGATAAATACTTTAAAGATAATTATTTAGAGGATGACATGGTTGTGTTATTGTGGTGTGTATACTACTCTTGTATTATTGATTACATTTCAGTCTTTGTTACAGGGTACTGTCATCAAATAATACACCATTTGGGTAAATTGTCACTATGTTTACACAGGATTTTTCCCAATTCAAATGACCTACCCTGTTGAGTAAACAATCTAACATGATCATGTATTTGATGTGATTTCCCCAGCCTTAACCCTAACCCAGCCCTGCTCTATAAAGCAGGCAGAAGCCCTGTTACCAAGCAGTATTGTTGACATTTTTTCCAGCACGTTCTTTGAACTCTGTGCTCGACTGTGAACGGCAGTTCAGAAAAGGTGCCCCCCACTGTACATTGAAAGCCTTTGTGTTGCATACAGTACAAAGAGTGTTTCAGATGGAGTTAGAGAATATGTGTGGTCAGCCTGTTCTGCCTTCATGCAGCTCAATAGACTCCAGCACCTCCACCAACCTGCTCCCACTTCAAATATAGTTATGCAGATTGCTTGCTTTGGCATTTTTCCAGTTTTGGATCGGAAAGAGACAAATTTTCCAAAGGTAGGTTTCTCCAGAAATCGTTCATCGCGGTTGTTTGTGTGGTTTCAGCTCTTTCAGTCCACACAGTGGTTCTGCTCAGCATGAGCGCTTGTTGAATAGCGAGAGTGAAGGGACATATTTACAGAATCAGGGAGAAATCGGTTTTGTTTCTGTCAGGGGAAAATAGAAAGGGTTTATTCTCTTACTTTTTGTTAGTAAGTGTTCATATTTTTTCACATGTAAACGTGCCTTGGATTAGTGTTTGCACCCAACCAAGTTACAGAGGGTAAAAATGTGTAAATTAATAAAAGTATATATAAATAGTGTCAGCTACATACTAAACAACAATAACAAAAAAACGTTTTATCAAGCAGTAAAACCTCATTTGTTTTGAGAAAAACAGAGTTAATAGATTATTGGCAATATGTAGTTTAGAATATTGTGTTTTGACAGTTGACCTTGACAGAGTAAACTAGTCCCCACACAGAGAAGCCAGAATTCAGACGCCCTCATTTGAATGTAGGATTTAAATAATATGTTGACATATCTTAAGGTTTCATGGATCTGGTGATTCAGGTGAGGCTGAGCATCAGCCCTATTCACTGTGGGCACCACATATCCAATAATAAGCATTCAATGCCCCGTTAATTAACCTTCATTCGTCAAAACTCTTGAATGAATATGATGCTGATACAAACCGTGGATGAGAATGAGATGAGAATGAGATTAACAAAGATCTCTTTGTTAATACATGAGATGTAATAACAAAGCTTGTTTACAGGTCATATCGTATGTCATGGTTATTGTTAAAATGATTGTTTAAATCATAATCCATAAAAGTAGCTTTGTTGCCTTACAGTAGATCTTCTGTGTGTTCCCTCAGAAATGGGAGACTGGTCAATTCTTGGCCGCTTCCTAACGGAGGTGCAGAACCACTCCACCGTGATCGGCAAGATCTGGCTGACCATGCTGCTCATCTTCCGCATCCTGCTGGTCACCCTGGTGGGAGACGCCGTCTACAGCGACGAGCAGTCCAAGTTCACCTGCAACACCCTGCAGCCCGGCTGCAACAACGTGTGCTACGACACGTTCGCCCCCGTCTCCCACCTGCGCTTCTGGGTCTTCCAGATCGTCCTCGTCTCCACCCCCTCCATCTTTTACATCGTCTACGTGCTGCACAAAATCGCCAAGGACGAGAAGCTGGAGATCGAGAAGGTCCAGGAGGTGGCCCGCGAGAGGGCCAAACAGGTGGGCCTGGATGAGGACGCGGCCCTGGAGAGTGGCAGCCCCAGGTACCAGCCCTGCTACCTGGAGGAGTGGGGCACACAGGAGGGGGAGTGTGTGGAGCAGAGCCTGCTGGAGGAGGAGCTGAGGGAGGTGGGGAAGGACCCCACCCAGCTCTCCAGCCAGGTCCTGCTCATCTACATCATCCACGTGGTGCTGCGCTCCATCATGGAGATCACCTTCCTGGTGGGGCAGTGTTACCTGTTTGGGTTCGAGGTGCCGCACCTGTTCCGCTGTGAGACCTACCCCTGCCCCAATCGGACTGACTGCTTCGTGTCCCGCGCCACGGAGAAGACCATCTTTCTTAACTTCATGTTCAGCATCAGCCTGGGCTGCTTCGTGCTCAACATCGTGGAGCTGCACTACCTGGGCTGGGTCTACATCTTCCGGGTGCTGTGCTCTGCTTGCTCCACCTGCTGCGAGGCGGAGAGGGACCCTGTGGAGCGCGTGGGGCTGTACGCCCATCACAACCCCCTGCTTCTGCAGCTTACACACTCCTTACGAGGCCGGGTGGTCCTCCAGACGCCCACAGCCATGTCCCAGGAGAAGAGCAGCGGAGCCCCGGCCATCTCCTTCCAGACGGACTCCACAGTGGAGTACACCTCCAGAAGGAGTCCGGACGAGAAGGAGCGCACCAAGACCAAGCTGGCCGGCATGAACAGGCTGGGGAGAGGGAAGAAGTCCTGGCTGTAAACTGTCTTCTGTTTTCTTTCTTTTTTTTTCTCTTTTTATATTTCTCTTTTGCTTCTTCCTCTGATTGCGTTTGTTTATCTAAAGATTTGGTTTAAACATGTTTACAGTAAGAGTGCAAAAGCAACTGTTCTTTGAGCCTTTTGCAGTGAATCTTTAGATATTCCATGCTAGGAGTACTTAGACATCAGCACAGTGCCTGTATGGTCTTCTTTAAGACAAATACATTAGTTGATATTCTCATGCCCATACCATATCCATAGCAGTACATTTGTTGAGATATGATTAAAAAACAACAACAGCATGAGCATGCACAGGCATTGTCACATAATAATCCTTATTATCATTTAAACTGTGAGAATATATGTTGTTTTGTTTATCTTTGGAATCAAATGTCACTTTATTCCAATCTAGAGAAACTTTGATAAAATGTGTGGCTGTCATTAATGAATGTGCTCAACAGAGCTAGAACTATACAACATAAAAAGGTGCAATGTTTCTAAATGTCTGCAATATCAACTGAATAATACTATGTGTTCAGGAATATTCTGAAATGTATTCAGTTTCCCTCTCTGAGTCAAACAAGGAAGGACTATAGAAGTGTATCATGAGTGAAGTAACTTATGGACATGGAAATGTATACAGTCAGAATATATATTGGGCATGACGACTTAATGTAAGTTGATTCTATAAATTCTCTGGTGGATGTTTTGTTTGGTGTTTTATTATGTTTCTTTTCTGTGCTACTTATTACAATCCAGGCACTTTTCAATCGTGGCAAACAAATGTTGTACAAAATTGATTGAGCTGTTATTTCTGCTGCTTGTCGGACTGAAAGTACACTTTCACTGTCACATACAGTTCAGTGCCACTGAAGTGAAAACAACGTTAAAAAGATATAAAGAGTAGATCAAATAAAATTCAAGGTTAACCCAATATGTTGTATTTTTAGTGACATTTTGGTCTAACATTCATATCTTTTTTTACTAGGTTACGCCAGTGAATTGAGTGAGGCCTATTATCAGTGTCAATAAGAACATTTGACATGCATTCACATTGTGGCTGCTCACCTATCTCGGTTATATTGCTCTGCATAACCTCGCCAGCAGGGGTCGCTGCCGACCGGTTTCCTTTCGTCCTACCATGTGTGTGGACTGTGTGTGTAGACGGCTCTGCACCGCCTCTGTACAACTAAACTACTGAACCCTTATGACACAATCTCACGCACAGCCCTTAAACGGACTCCTGCAATTAGGAGTGACCATCAACCAACAGTATTCAAAGAGGTAAGTAGACGATGCTATTACACATTAGGTGTATAATATTCTACTTCATAGCCAACATCTCCACGAAAGGAACTATTTGTTATCTAAAGCCACCGGTGTGATAAAGAATGAGGGCAAAGCAGCTTAAAGCGAGCGCATTATAAGAACAAGCCTAGGATCGGCTACAACAATAACCAAGCGACAGTGTATCAAAGCTGTTTACAATAACTAACCTCAAGCGCTGGAAGCTTAGGATTTGTATAAAAATATCGTACATTTTTATGTGAATGGGACTTGAAGGGCGTGTGGGCAGGTGCCTCGTTCACATGTGCCCCGTGCAGCAATATTTCGCTCTGATCGATAACTTTTTGTGGCGTCGGTGATCTCAGAGTAAAGAAGTGTCTATATTTCACGTATGCTTTACGTAGACGCAGTTTAAGTGTTTCACTGCCAAACAGTATCACGCTCAGTGAATTAGACATGCGAGAGCATACCAGACGAACAGTACGGAGACTGACTACAAGTCCAGCTAGCACGTCTCCACTCATCCATTATTTATATTTCATCTCAAACGTGTCAGATTATGGTTAGCGTTGGCTGTCTTGGGTGCATGGTTGATATGCTTAAACTGTAACCTGATTTAAAGATAGTCGCACTGGGTAATGTGTTCACATTGTTAAGGCTATAGCGCCTTAGTCCACATTGACAGTGGTTCACCCCTGACCTGAGCTGTCCCAAACTTCGGGTGGTGAAGGTCGTCAGGGGTTAAGTGAACACTTCCCTTCATGAGCTGGAAGAGAAGTGAAAGGAGTAGCCGCTAGAGCCGTTCTGAAACCTCACGATGAGACCTTGTAAACTTGTGCTTCAAATAGTCTCTCTGACAGAGAAGAAGCTCCATTTTTATTTAATGAAAGGCTCTGCAACATCTGATACCCTCACTTCAACACAGGTGTTTGGTTGCACTGTCCAAGCTCTCATTCATTCAATGTGTCCATCCCTGGCCTTGTAGATTAAAAAGAGATCATGAATCTTGAGACCCAGGCCACATACTAATCATTGCATTTTGTGGTATTTTACGCATCATGTGTGCGTGTCATCATCGTAATAAAATGATACCGTTAGTCATTAGTCACACTCTTGACCATAAACTCTCTGTAGAGTCATCAACTGCCCTGTCTTTAGATCTGTTCGGACCTCTCAGTAGCAGACGCCTGTGACCACGACAACACTGATGTTTTGCTCCCTCTCTCTCCCTCCACAGGTCGATTCTGCGGACGACAATCCACAATGTGTCCAGATGCTCTGGATGATGATCTGAAGTGATCCAGTGTTATATGGATCCTGTCAACTTCTGCTTTACAAACCTTTCCTGGGGTGATAAAAGGAGCCGAAAATGTTCAACCTGATCAAAAAAGACAAAGACAAGGAGAAGGACAGAGACAAGGATGGAGGGAAGAAGGAAAAGAAGGAGAAGAAAGACAAGAAGGAGAGGATGTCCCAGGCGGAGATGAAAAGCCTGGAGGAGATCAGTGTGAGACGGGGCTTCTTCAACCTGCACCGCGGGGGGTCCAAGAGGGACTCCAGGAGCAAGCTGGAGATCTCCAGCCCCATCCCCATCAAGGTGGCCAGCAACGCGGAACTCAACCTCACGGAGATCGATGCCGAACGCTTCAGCTCCCGCGGCAGCATGGTTCTGGACGCAGGGCAGATGAGCGCAGCTAGCTCCAGCGACGACATCAAAGGCGAGGGCGGTCCGGACGGCCATCGCAGCTCGGTGAAGGAACGGGCTGCCAAGTTTGGGGCCTTGGCCAAGCAGAACCCCCAGGTGGGTCAGGTGATTAAGCGCTTCTCCTTCTCCCAGAGGAGCAAGGAGGAGAGTCCCTCGGAGAGCTCCTCTCCCTCCGGCCAGAGCTCTGCTGCCCCGTCTCCCCAGGTAGAGAGCCGGGGGATCGATCCCCAGCGCAGGCCCCCGCCCGCCCGGACGGTCCACGTCCCAGAACTGGTGGAGAAAACGTTCTCTGCGGACCTGAGTCTGCCGGCGGTGACGGCCCCGGCCTTGCCGGAGCCCCGCGAGCTGCAGCTGCAGCGCCGCAACACCGGAGACTTTGGCTTCTCGCTGCGACGCACCACCATGCTGGACCGCCAGCCGGACGGGACGCTCTACCGGCGGGTGGTGCACTTTGCAGAGCCCGGTGCCGGGACCAAGGATCTGGCCTTGGGGCTGGTGCCGGGAGACCGGCTGGTGGAGATCAACGGGGACAACGTGGAGAACCGAAGCCGGGACGAGATTGTGGAGAAGATCCGTCAGTCCGGAGACTGTGTCCATCTGAAGGTGCAGCCCATCGTAGAGCTGAGCGAGCTGAGCCGATGCTGGCTGAGGAACAGCGAGGGCCTCCGCAGGGGATCCGACCATGTGAGTACCACGCTAGGAGGGTTAGCAGGAGGTGGTACCATGCTAGGAGGATTAGCAGGAGGTGGTACCATGCTAGGAGGGTTAGCAGGAGGTGGTACCATGCTAGGAGGGTTAGCAGGAGGTGGTACCACGCTAGGAGGGTTAGCAGGAGGTGGTACCACGCTAGGAGGGTTAGCAGGAGGTGGTACTACGCTAGGAGGGTTAGCAGGAGGTGGTACCATGCTAGGAGGGTTAGCAGGAGGTGGTACCATGCTAGGAGGGTTAGCAGGAGGTGGTACCATGCTAGGAGGGTTAGCAAGAGGTGGTACCATGCTAGGAGGGTTAGCAGGAGGTGGTACCATGCTAGGAGGGTTAGCAAGAGGTGGTACCATGCTAGGAGGGTTAGCAGGAGGTGGTACCATGCTAGGAGGGTTAGCAGGAGGTGGTACCACGCTAGGAGGGTTAGCAGGAGGTGGTACCATGCTAGGAGGATTAGCAGGAGGTGGTACCATGCTAGGAGGGTTAGCAAGAGGTGGTACCATGCTAGGAGGGTTAGCAGGAGGTGGTACCATGCTAGGAGGATTAGCAGGAGGTGGAAAAACATAAATTACTGATACTCTTGCAGGTTGAAGATTATTTTTTTCTACCTTGCTAAGGGTGTGAGTTAACTTATTAATTTACTCCCACTGAGCAATACCCTCCCCAGTAAATCGACATGCACCTTTCCAACCTAACCCTCAGTCTACGTGACTAGACTGGACTTGTCTTTCAAGTCACAGTCTCAACCTTGTTTCAAAGACACCTTGCGTAAGTTCTTTTTCAGAGAAAATCACCTTGGAATGTGGCGGCCCGTTCCTGTGAAGCCTTACTGTCCCACCCTGTCACTCTGTCACCCTGTCACTATGTCTCTGTCTAGCTGGTAATGTGTGGCATTCTTCTGCAGGGATCTCTGCCTGTTAAACAACTGTGGTATGTGGTTTTGCAACCATGTCATACAGGATGACATGCAGAATGCCGTGTGTGAGGAACTGCCCCCTGTGGAGAGGCTTGATGACGCTTGTGTGTGTGTGTGTGTGTGTGTAATCCCATCCTCCCCCTTCTTCTCCCCCTCTGACACCAAACAAAGGAAGGCTGGAGGGGAGCTCTGTAGCTCTGTTTTGGTTTCAAGCTCTTGTCATCTTCCATACACATCACATGACGCTGGGCGGGACGCACCGTCATGCTCAAGAAAAGAAAGGTGTCTTATTTTGCTTTCAGATAGAGAAGGGTGCAGAGTATTAGATGAAAGATCCGTTTGCGGCTGGTGATGGTGTTTATGTGTCCCAGTCCTCCGAGTGTTTGGAGGTTGTGTTTCAGATGTAAACACAGACATGGTGATCCAGGATGGATGGGGGGGGGGGCCGTTAAGAGGCTTATCACCCAGCCAACCAAGCGCCCACCCACTTACCAACAACACAGTCACCTCCTGACTCGAGCGCCTGCGCCCGTCCCAGATTCCCCTGTCCCAATCCCAGATGCTACATACCTCCTGCCCTAGTCCCATGCCAGATGCACCACCCAAATCCCCACCAACCAACCACCCATCCACCTCCTGCCTCTTGCCCCATGCCTCCTGTCCCCGTCCCTGATGCCCCTGCCCCTGCCTCCTGTATTATAACTGATGACACAGTACATCACAGACTCCTGACTTGCATTTTGTTCTGGACCACTAGAACTACACAAGGCCTAAAGTTGGAGATTGCGTACAAAGTGTCCATTTCCTTTTCTTTTTGCAGTATGTGTGACGAGATCTTTGCCAGTGTGGATCAGGAATGTGGACACATTCAGATTCACATTCATAACTTCTGTCTCTGAGATATGTCGGAGAGAAGGTTCTGTGAATCTAGTCAGCTTCTCAGTGTATCCCACTTTCCTTGGAAAATGTCAAGTATTTCCTGAAGTCAGTTGCCTGTGGGTTTTAAAAGCTACCTTCAGTTCTCTCTGCCGTTTTCCTGAACGAGAGATTTCCTGCAGACCTGTAGGAACCTGGGAGGGAGGGAGGCTGGCTGGCAGGCAGGCTGGTTGGCAGGCAGGCTGGCAGAGGTTCAACCAGACGTCTCTTGACGTCTGGTTGAACCTCTGGAAACAGAGTCGCTTCTACAGCTGAAAAGGAACCAGCTGGCCAGCTGTCAGGTTCCCCTGCCAACCCTTCTAACCCAGAGAACATCTGTGGGAGGAAACTCTGCTGTTGACCTCCGCTTGGATCAGCCAACCGCGTCCTCCTGCAGAACACTGCTGGAACGGCTGCTGACTGGAACCGGCAGGTATAACCGTTAGGGAGGATAGTTCCCATAATGCTTCACCCCAGGACTGTCACGACGACAGGAATGTCAGCCAGGGAGTGGCATGCTCCATGAGACTCAAGGTACACACTTACGATGGTGCTGTTAGTGCTGGACTCCCTTCCCTCCAGCCCCAATCACCACACAAACCAGGGGCTTTCAGCCGCTTGCATGACTAGTGTGTGCCTGTGTGTGTGTGCCTGTGGGTGTGCCTATGTGTGTGTGTGTGCCTGTGTGTGCCTGTGTGTGTGTGTGTGAGTGTGTTTGTGCGCCTGTGTGGGTGCCAGTGTGTGTGTGTGTGTGCCTGTGAGTGTGTGTGTGTGTGTGCCTGTGTGTGTGTGCATGTACGTGTGTGGCGTCCACTGCGTTGAGACCCTCCAGCTCTGCTAGAGGAGGAACAGTCTCTCTCACTGGTTCTGTCCCAGATACGACTGATCATGACTGTGATCACCAAAGACAGGCCGTTTGGAAAATGAAAAAATGAGAGCTTGTGAGAGTGACCCAGAACCAGGGACCCTATTTATAGGACGTTATAATAAGATCTGGATCAAGGAAGTGCTGCCATCTATCTAGCTCTGTTTAGTCAAGGATCTAACTCCAACTGCTCTCAGGTTGAACACTGTGGAGGTGGTGTTGGTGGTGGTGTTGGTGGAGGTGGTGGAGGTGGTGGGGGTCATTGTGTCATTTGATAGTGTTGGAAAAATAGTTTTGCTGTGAGCCTTGAGCCATGGGTGTGCTTGTGATATGCTAGCACACTGAGGCACTGAATAATAAGGTGTTTAAAGAAAAAAAACCTGCCTGGCTGGTTCCTGTCATATACGTGTGTGTGTGTGTGCGCACTCAACCAATATGTACCACCCTGAGATAGTTTGCATCTATGTTGCATACACCCAACACTTCCTCCATGGTGTAGAAGCTGTAAGCATGTGGGTCACATTTCGTATTTCCAGGGCAGTTTTCAGTGCAGTGTGCGATGTCAGTTTATGAACGTTCAGTAAATAGTCATTCATATCTGGCTGCATACAGCACAACTAATGGATGCCCTCCATTAAAGTTGCACCAAATGAGGTTATGTAACGGAGCACTGTGAGACAGACAGCTGTACACATGGACCTGACTGGCACCTGGCCTCCAGCCACCCTCTGCACAACATGAGGCCAAAATATGTTTCTGTGGACTCTGTGTTGTCCTCTGCTGCCCTCAGCTGCAGTGTTTCCTGTCTGGATGTGGCTGTCAGAGCCACGCTGTGCTCTGGTCACCATGGCTGTGGTCACCATGGCTCTGGTCACCATGGCTGTGGTCACCATGGCCCCAACAGGGGCCTGCCACTCAAGCATGTAAGCCAGTGTGTGTGCTGCATCCAGCCTGGGCCCGCCTCCTCTTCACAGTGTCTCCATGGGGAGCAGGAAGTCAGGGGAGGGTGTGTGTGTGTGTGTGTGTGTGTTAAACGATAAGAGAAAGGCCAGTGACCATGAGCTGTAGAGAAAGGGGCAGAGCAGAGATGACTGTTTACCTACAGTTGACACACAAACCAGTTCCTACCCCCTCACTGATGACAGGTGATGTCAGGGCCTCCTGACTGCTCTGAGGGACAGACTGGTGAGGTGGAGGAGGTGGAGGCCACGGGAGGCTCTCCAGGGAGCAGAGGGGGAATCAGAAGCTGGGAAGGCCTCTGGGAAGGCTCATGATGACGGTGATGGTGGATGAAGAGCAGAACAGGGTCTGGGCAGTCACAGCAGAACAGGGTCTGGGCAGTCACAGCAGAACAGGGTCTGGGCAGTCACCTGATAGGTGAGGAGATCCCAGGCCACACGGCAGAGCGCTAGCCCCAGGGGGAGCTGGGTCGTATGGGGGAGGGCTGGCAGCTCTGAGACTGGCTCTGCATGGCCTTGACGTTCCATGGTTCCACGTTCCAAGCTACGTTTTGTATCCCAAAAGTACACTTTTCTTTTTGCTTTTGGAATGTTATCTGTGTCTGGAACTGGGTCAGAGTGCGTTGAGAGTGTTGGTGTGTGTGGTCATGAGGAGAGGTGTGTTTAGGTTTCATATCCTCCCAGTAGATACCAGGTAGGTCTACCTCTTCCGTCTCCAAAGCCTGATAGCATCACTGAGCATGCTCGGACATGAATCCTGTCTCAGGAGGCTACTGTCTGAACGACAACATCCAAACAGGAGGCTCCAGGCTCAGTGTGACTACAGCCAGGCTCTGTAGGACTACAGCCAGGCTCTGTAGGACTACAGCCAGGCTCAGTGTGACTACAGCCAGGCTCTGTAGGACTACAGCCAGGCTCTGTAGAACTACAGCCAGGCTCTGTAGGACTACAGCCAGGCTCTGTAGGACTACAGCCAGGCTCAGTAGGACTACAGCCAGGCTCTGTAGGACTACAGCCAGGCTCTGTAGGACTACAGCCAGGCTCTGTAGGACTACAGCCAGGCTCAGTGTGACTACAGCCAGGCTCTGTAGGACTACAGCCAGGCTCAGTGTGACTACAGCCAGGCTCTGTAGGACTACAGCCAGGCTCTGTAGGACTACAGCCAGGCTCAGTGTGACTACAGCCAGGCTCTGTAGGACTACAGCCAGGCTCTGTAGGACTACAGCCAGGCTCTGTAGGACTACAGCCAGGCTCTGTAGGACTACAGCCAGGCTCTGTAGGACTACAGCCAGGCTCTGGCACATTTGAACAGCTGGAATCATCATCAGAGAATGATCCTTGATTCCAGACCCTCAGTCTTTTTCTCTGTCATTTACTGTGGAGGGACTGACTGTGTTTCATATCAGTGTGGAAAGTCACCTCCCTCCTCTTGTGTTGGCAAGACTTCTCTCTTTAGCTGAACTTGCCAATCCTCTCTGAACAGTTCAAAGTGCACACACAGTAGGAACACAGTTTCTGAAAGAACAAGGTGTCCCAGAATTACCACATTAAATGAGAAATTAGTATTTTAAGAGAAGAGACCCCAGAGTGTGACAAGACCAGACCTGCTGCCTGTCTGTCTGCCCTCCTGCCTGTCTGCCCTCCTGCCTGTCTGCCCTCCTGCCTGTCTGCCCTCCTGCCTGTCTGCCCTCCTGCCTGTCTGTCCTCCTGTCTGTCTGTCCTCCTGTCTGCCCTCCTGCCTGTCTGCCCTCCTGTCTGTCTGTCCTCCTGTCTGCCTGTCTGCCCTCCTGTCTGTCTGTCCTCCTGTCTGTCCTCCTGTCTGCCCTCCTGCCTGTCCTCCTGTCTGTCCCTCGTATAATCACAGCTTCCTCAACCTGACATCCTGTCATTGCTCCCCTGCAGACACACCTGCTCTGGTGACACGTCTGTGTGTGGGATCGTTTGTGCTGGTATGTGTGTGTGTGTGTGTTTCTGCACGTTTGCATGCATCTATCATGTGACTGTAAAGATTCCTGCTGGTGATCTGCAGGGCGAGTCTTATTCTCCTGAGTCGTGGTCACGTGGAGAGAGGGAACAGCCATGACTGTGCTCAGATCAAACTCCTGTTTGCCTAAGGGGTTCCTGTCACTCGTTCACTGTTAAATGATTTGGTCGTCAGTCTCTGCTCTCCACTCCTGTTTGGCCAGGAAATGTGCTGTACTGTACAGCTAAATGCACAGGAAATGTTGTCTTAAACTGGTCTGGCTGAATCTTTAGTCGGGGGTGGGTCCTACCAGAGCTGTTCATGTGTGATCACAGCAGCCTGACGGTGATTCTGCTGCTTGCTTTTCGTCGGACACTGTATATTTCCTGTCTGACCACAAGCTTTTGTCTTTAAGAAATTTGCGCCCGCCTTTAATCTGCATCCCTGCTCTCCAACTCTGTTTTTAGCAACCAGGCTCAAGTCCTCTGTCGGCTTGTCCAGTCAGACCTAAATTAGAAAGTGAATGATCCCATTGTTGTGTCATGTTCCTGGAAAGTGATCCAGTAGTCTGTGTGTGAACAATGGGGCCCTGTGTGTGTGGAGTGGAGACTAGGTGTTCAGGCTAGCCGCTCCTGGGCTCAGCCAGGTGGAGGGCTGCTGTCCTGGGGTTGAGACCGGCTGCAGACACGCCCTCACACTGGTCCTTCTGAGACGTGAAGGGTGGACCTTCTCCCTCCCTGCCTCCCTCCCTGCCTCCCTCCCTCCCTGCCTCCCTGCCTCCCTCCCTCCCTGCCTCCCTCCCTCCCTGCCTCCCTCCCTCCCTGCCTCCCTGCCTCCCTCCCTCCCTGCCTCCCTGCCTCCCTGCCTCCCTCCCTCCCTGCCTCCCTGCTAGAGGATGCGGCATGCTGTACCAGTGGATCTGAATGGGCTTGTTAGTGCCAGGGAGGGGAGGGGGGGGTGTGCCTGTCTGAGATGATGATGACCCCCTGCCCCCCCTGCCCCCCCTGCCCCCCTGCCCCCCCTGCCCCCAACACTGCACCCTCTGTCTGTCTGTGACCCTCTGAAGACTTTGTCAGGGTCCTGGACGCCGCCGCTGCAGTACTGAGAGAGGCAGTCAGCTCATCTTCATCTTGAAGGGTCTTAACTATCAGAATCAGTAGCGACGTGGAAGAGATCCTCTTGGTCGCCCCCTGCTGATTCACTGTCATGTCACCTCCCTGTAATGACCTGGGAACGGCCTACTTGTGATCACACCTCTGAGAAAGGGAGAGAGAGAGAGAGAGTGATTCCTCCATCTTCACGTGCTGTGACTCCTCACAATCTGGGTCATGTTACCGGCCGGTATCTCTGCTATGGAACTGGTTCAGCCAGAGCTGAAACTGGGTTGGCGACTAGAGTGGTGAAGTACGCAGGTCTTAATCTCTGATGTTCAGTGAGCGGAGGACATTCCACGCCGCGTCCTGCGCTCCTCCAGGGATTAGCCTGGACTAGGGACACATAGATTGGATTGCCGAAGCCACACCCAGCCCTGTCCTTCCTGTATTTCCATGTTGTGTTCCTGTAGCCACGCCCCTCTGCCCTAGCCACACCCAATCCGAAGAAGCTGACTGTTTTACCTTCTTATCATGTATTTGGTTTTTCTCTTGTTTTTCTCCCATTCTGCGGGCGGAGCTCACGCCCCTGCCGGCCACACCCGGACACACTGTGTGGGACAAACGACGAATTCGGGTCACTAGAATCTAGAATCACTAAGACGAGTTGAAAGGCCCAAATCAAACCAGTATTCAGTAGTGTGGCTCCCTCTAGTGGTGGTTCAGGGAGAGTGCGAGACAGCGCCCTCTAGTGACAGCCCACAGTCCCTTCACACAAGTAGAAATGGAAAACGGCAGAGACGAGGCCTGGGTCCCATGTCTGGCCTCGTCCCGGGCCTGCGGGCCCTGAGGTCACAGCAAGGAGATCAGGAGAGGAACACCTCATGGGGGAGACACCCTCTTTATCTGCCCCCAACACACACACACACACACACACACACACACACACTGGGGACGAGGGTGGCAGGGGGTTGGCACACACACACACACACACACACAGGTCTATTTATAGAGTCGGTAGGCCCGTCCCTGCAGCTGCCTCAGTCCCGTCTCCCTGTGTTCCAGCCAGGGTCCTATCATGTTACCCCCCCTCCCTCGTACTGCCCCCGTACTGCCCCCACGCCGGCGTACTGCCCCAGAGTAACCACACTGTCTGGAGTAACCAGCTCCACGTCTGAGCCCACGTCCTGCTCTGTCCTTATCCAGACGAGAACATCTCCAACTTCCTGACGACTACAGGTACCAAAACCGCAGGTCTGAGCCTGCGGGGAAGGTGGGTGTGTGTGTGTGTGTGTGTGTGTGTGTGTGTCTGCATGTGTAGCACTTCCACCAGGGCTCTGCTTGCGTCTCAGAATGGCCTCCTCTGCTGCTGGAGTTATTAATAGTGGAAGCCACACATGGATGCCTGGCTAGAGATGGTGCCACACAAATACTGCTCCACAACCACAGTCTCACCTTCTCTGTGTGCTTGGTGTGTGGTAGTGATGTGTGGCTCTGTGTGCTTGGAGTGTGGTAGTGATGTGTGGCTCTGTGCTTGGTGTGTGGTAGTGATGTGTGGCTCTGTGTGCTTGGTGTGTGGTAGTGATGTGTGGCTCTGTGTGCTTGGTGTGTGGTAGTGATGTGTGGCTCTGTGTGCTTGGTGTGTGGTAGTGATGTGTGGCTCTGTGTGCTTGGTGTGTGGTAGTGATGTGTGGCTCTGTGTGCTTGGTGTGTGGTAGTGATGTGGAACTGGGGAGCAGACAGAGCAGGAATTCATAAACGGCACTTCTACACACCAGGACTGGACCAGGCTGCATGTTTTGAGTGACAGTCTTGGAATTGGGTTTGGCTTAGGGTTTTCTTGTGATGTCTTCAACATGGGACTCACTCGCCCTATATTGTTGTTTGTGTGTGATTACTGTAACAGCACTGAGCCAGCCTGCAGCACTGAGCCAGCCTGCAGCACTGAGCCAGCCTGCAGCACTGAGCCAGCCTGCAGCACTGAGCCAGCCTGCAGCACTGAGCCAGCCTGCAGCACTGAGCCAGCCTGCAGCACTGAGCCAGCCTGCAGCACTGAGCCAGCCTGCAGCACTGAGCCAGCCTGCAGCACTGAGCCAGCCTGCAGCACTGAGCCAGCCTGCAGCACTGAGCCAGCTGCAGCACTGAGCCAGCCTGCAGCACTGAGCCAGCCTGCAGCACTGAGCCAGCCTGCAGCACTGAGCCAGCCTGCAGCACTGAGCCAGCCTGCAGCACTGAGCCAGCCTGCAGCACTGAGCCAGCCTGCAGCACTGAGCCAGCCTGCAGCACTGAGCCAGCCTGCAGCACTGAGCCAGCCTGCAGCACTGAGCCAGCCTGCAGCACTGAGCCAGCCTGCAGCACTGAGCCAGCCTGCAGCACTGAGCCAGCCTGCAGCACTGAGCCAGCCTGCAGCACTGAGCCAGCCTGCAGCACTGAGCCAGCCTGCAGCACTGAGCCAGCCTGCAGCACTGAGCCAGCCTGCAGCACTGAGCCAGCCTGCAGCACTGAGCCAGCCTGCAGCACTGAGCCAGCCTGCAGCACTGAGCCAGCCTGCAGCACTGAGCCAGCCTGCAGCACTGAGCCAGCCTGCAGCACTGAGCCAGCCTGCAGCACTGAGCCAGCCTGCAGCACTGAGCCAGCCTGCAGCACTGAGCCAGCCTGCAGCACTGAGCCAGCCTGCAGCACTGAGCCAGCCTGCAGCACTGAGCCAGCCTGCAGCACTGAGCCAGCCTGCAGCACTGAGCCAGCCTGCAGCACTGAGCCAGCCTGCAGCACTGAGCCAGCCTGCAGCACTGAGCCAGCCTGCAGCACTGAGCCAGCCTGCAGCACTGAGCCAGCCTGCAGCACTGAGCCAGCCTGCAGCACTGAGCCAGCCTGCAGCACTGAGCCAGCCTGCAGCACTGAGCCAGCCTGCAGCACTGAGCCAGCCTGCAGCACTGAGCCAGCCTGCAGCACTGAGCCAGCCTGCAGCACTGAGCCAGCCTGCAGCATGAGTTGGTGACTTAGATTGAGACCACTGGCCAGTCTGGACCAAGATGATGACATGCTCATCATCGCTACACATGCTAGTGTTGTGGATGTTATTATAATATCTAAATACAGCCACATCATTATTTTCACTTCATATAGAGATTCATGGCAGCTGTAATTCCTGCTCTCTACTTCTGCGCTTCTCTCCTCCTCCAGCTCTCCATGTTATCCTGTTTTCCATCTCTGTCCTCAGTGCTGCATGGTCTTACTGCCTGCTGGTGTCTCTGTCCTCAGTGCTGCATGGTCTTACTGCCTGCTGGTGTCTCTGTCCTCAGTGCTGCATGGTCTTACTGCCTGCTGGTGTCTCTGTCCTCAGTGCTGCATGGTCTTACTGCCTGCTGGTGTCTCTGTCCTCAGTGCTGCATGGTCTTACTGCCTGCTGGTGTCTCTGTCCTCAGTGCTGCATGGTCTTACTGCCTGCTGGTGTCTCTGTCCTCAGTGCTGCATGGTCTTACTGCCTGCTGGTGTCTCTGTCCTCAGTGCTGCATGGCCTTACTGCCTGCTGGTGTCTCTGTCCTCAGTGCTGCATGGTCTTACTGCCTGCTGGTGTCTCTCTTTAGTTTGAAGACCAGCAGTCCTCGCCCTTTCCTTCATGTCTAACCTCACTCTCCTCTCCTCTCTTCTCCTTCTTTGGTCCTTGTCTTTGTCAGGCCCCCATACTCTCTCTCTCTCTCTCTCTCTCTCTCTCTCTCTCTCTCTCTCTCTCTCTCTCTCTCTCTCTCTCTCTCTCTCTCTCTCTCTCTCTTGCTCACTCTCGTCCTCTCTCTTCTTTTTCTCACCCTTTTTCCTTTCCTCTCCCCTTCTCTCTCATTCTCCTTCTCTTTTGTCTCTCTTCTCTCTCTCACCATCCTGCTCCCCCCCCCTCCATCCTTCCTTTATCTCTTTCTTCCCCTCTCTTTCACCTCGCCCGGCTCTTCCCATTACGCTTTTCTTTCTGGGAGCAAAAGGGAAGTGGTTTCATCCACGTGTTTGAGGCCTGATCAATGTGTCAGCATGTTGTTTTCCAGCTGGCTGTTGTGGTCTTAGATCTTAGGTCTTATCAGATCTGCATGTCTTTTTTCTCCCTGTGTGCTTGACCGCTCTCTCCTGACCCTTCTCCTGTGTAGGTCAAAGTCGATCCCAAGCCAAACGTAAGTCCCTTCACCTCTGTGTTTGACCAATTTACATGAATACATTTACATGTATAAATTTGAGCAGACTCTTTCATCCAAATCGACGTGCAAATAGAACAAACATAGCAAGGGGATGAATGATGAATTCTGAGAAGAAAAAAAACTGGTATTTGCAGAATAAAGATATGTTTCTATGCAGGGCGTAGCGCAGAGCAGCCTGTTGATATGCAGCAGGGCTGCGTCTCTGCTGGGAGACAGGCCTTCATACAGTACAGTAAACACAGGGAGAATCTATTAGCAGGCAGGCGGGAGCCTGGCATGACAGCCTCTATTCCCTCCTGAACGAGAACCTTGTCCTGGTTATTCATACATCCAGGCAAACAGAACTTAATCTCATCTGGAGACAGATCTGTTAAAGGGGAATGCTTCAAGCCAACACCCCCATGACCAAGTTCATGACCCCTGGTTGCTTCTTATCTCTGGGTTTCTAAAATTGTTATGCAGAAAATTTAGCACATGAATTACTGCGACGGAGGAGGAAAATGGCAGCTATGAAATGAGTTATGTGTCCTAAGCGACATACACACACACACAGCTGAATCAGCTGTAGCCTGTGTTGTAGAGAACAGCTGCTTTCTGAAGAGCTTTGTAAGGAATGTCCCTGGCTGTGTTGGTGAACAACACTCTGGGCTCTCTGGCAGGACTTGATGTTGATGCTGTGTGTTCATGGTGCTGACCAGGTCACCCTCCCCTGTGTGTGTGTGTGTGTATGTTGTGTGTGTCCAGTCTGACGGTGAGGAGTGTGTGAGGGGTCAGTCTGACTCAGCTAGTCGACGCCAGCCTGCTGAACTAGCCAGAGACACAACGTCAGAGAGCTATGGGAGGCCCTGACCCCCCAGCCCCCCCGCCCCCTCCAGCCTCCTCCTCCTCCGCTCCCCCAACCTCCTCTTCCAGTCAGGAGGCCACAGACCCCACCGGCAGGAAGGTGGTGAAGGTGGTGAGGAGGGTGGTGAGGAGGGTGGCCCCTTGGGTGGACGAGCCGTCAGCCTCCACCCCCACCTCCACCCCCGCCTCCTCCTCCTCCACTTCCGTCCCCAAGACGGCCAAGGCTGTGGGCTTGGGGAAGCGGGAGGAGAAGGATGACATCTCCCTGGGGCTGGCCAGCCTGATGGGGCGCGGGAAGACCAGGGAGCACAGGCCTCGCCCCCGCAGCCAGGACCACCGGGGGGAGCAGGAGGTGGAGGAGGAGCAGGAGGGGAGGGAAGACAGCGGTGGTCAGAAGCCGTCCGAGGAGAAAACTGAGGAGGCACCCCCTTCCACCCCTGCCCCTCCCACCCCAGCCCCTCCCACCCCTGCCCCTCCCACCCCAGCCCCTCCCACCCCTACTCCTCCCACCCCTGCCCCTCCCACCCCTGCCCCTCCCACCCCAGCCCCTCCCACCCCTACTCCTCGCACCCCAGCCCCCCCTAAACTCAACCCCTTTGCCCCTGTACCTGGGTTCATCCCTGCCCCCAAACCCAACCCTTTCACCCCTCCCTCGGGCTTCATCCCTGGCCCTAAGCCCTGGAACCCCCTGGCCAGACCTCCAGGCTTCATCCCGACCCCCAGACCAGACCCTCTGGCCCCCCCTGCAGGATTCATCCCTGCCCCGCGCCCAACCGCCGTGAAGAAGACAGAGGTAACCAGGGCAACCGGTAGAGAGGACAGACTACTACCTTACTGGAGCATGCTGTCAGACTAACCACATCACTTCCTGTGTGATCATGAAACCACCGGCTCACGGTGACGGCATGCTTTCACTGCTGTGCTCGCACGTTTCAGCTCAGACCAACTTCCTGGTTTCACCAAGTTTCTCGTCACGGTGAGACTTGAGTTTCTCTGATGCGACCAAGAGAGAGGAAGGGGGGAGAGGAAGGGGGAGAGGAAGGGGGAGAGGGGGGAGAGGAAGGGGGGAGAGGAAGGGGGGAGAGGAAGGGGGGAGAGGAAGGGGGGGGAGGAAGGGGGGGGAGGAAGGGGGGGAGGAAGGGGGGAGAGGAAGGGGGGAGAGGAAGGGGGGAGAGTGTTGATCAGCAGGAGAATAGAGAATAACTGGAAAGGTTACAGTGAAAGGTTACCTCCCAGATGGGCCTACAGGGTTTTCTTTAACTGGAGTTGGTTTGAGGAACACGGATGTTTGGAGAACTACTCACTGGTTTCTAATGAGTTCTGAGCATGCTCAGTACTGTAGGTTTGAGCATGACCTAGAATGGTGTGCAGTAGAAGAACTTTCGGCTTACTCTGGAAGCCTTTTTCATGTGAATAGTGTGGATATCTGGTCACTGACTCACCTATGGTGTGTGTTGATGTGTGTGTGTGTTGATGTGTGTGTGTGTTGATGTGTGTGTGTGTTGATGGGTGTGTGTGTTGATGTGTGTGTGTGTTGATGGGTGTGTGTGTGCGTGTGTCTCAAGGTAAAGGCAGAGTTGCGTTCCTCAGCGCTCCCTGTGGGGAAGCCCTCCTCTGGGAGCTCCTCCTCTCTCCCTCAACAGGTGTGTGTTCAACACCCTCGGTCTGTACACACCTTCCACACACATGCCCATCACAGGGGTCCAGCCAGACTCACAGCACCAACCCCTCTGTAGACTGTGTGTGTCTCCTCCACCCAGGTTCCAGAACTGATCCCCACAGAGGAGAACCATCAACGTCTGAGGAAGATCTTTGATGGGATTGATCCTACTGTACGGTCGTAGTGTAACTCCCTCCCTCCCCCTGGTCTGCTGTTGCCCCGGCTTGTTCTGTGTCTCTTCCGCCCCTGCTGTGAGAGCAGGCAGGACAGGTGGTCTGGTGTTAGGTTACACCTCTCGCCCCCAGCCAGCCCCATCCTGGGGGTTACACCACCAGCAGCAGGACTCCAGTTACACTTTGGACCTGGGCCTGATACCAACTATTACTGTAGTCCAGGGGTCTCCAACCCTGCTCCTGGACAGCTCCAGTCCACTGGGGTGATTCCCCAACTCTAATCTAGCCCACCTGGTTCTGCTGATGTGGTGAACCAGGTCGGTTACGACTAGACTTGGAAAAAATCCTTACAGGAAGGAAGCTCATCCTTACAGGAAGGAAGCTCATCCTTACAGGAAGGAAGCTCTCCTGATCTGGTCTGTCCTCCTTCCTGTCTCTTGATTTTGACACGAGATGCAGGAGTGCTGCTTGTCCTTGCCGAAGCCTTGAGTTGTCGCTGATGGTTGTCCCCCCTGCTCCCAGATGGACCCCAGTGTGTGTGTCTGGTTGTGGGCGCTGGCAGGACACACATGGAGGCTTTCTGGGGGTTTAAACATGACATGCTGTTGCTGTTGGAAGCATACCTGTCAACACTCCCGTTTTCTCCGGGAGTCTCCCGTATTTCACACCCATCTCCCGCCCCCCTCCCGTTTTGTTATTTCTCCCGTGAAACTCCCGTAATTTGTATGGCTCAAACCTCGTTATATAAATATTCATATCAACATATTATTTCAATTTTGTCCAGTTGCCAGATCTTGTATGAAACGCATCCTACTCACATAATACATATCGTACAATTTTCAACCCATTTGTGACCGCAACCAGAGCCCGTCAATATTAGACATTCTCTGCCGCAACCTACAACCCAGTTGCGCTGTTGATATCTGCGCAGGTAGGCGGGAGAAATTGAATAATACATGGTTGAATTTGAATACAGAATCACTTGTAGAAATGGCAAAAGTCTCAGGTGGTGCTACGGCAAAAAAAAAACGAAATATAAATATATAGAAATATACATTTAACAGTACATGGACGGAGAAATGTAATGTCTTATCAGCAAGCCGCATAGTTACTATGTAACTAATGGGACGGACGGAGGCAGACCAGTGTGCGAATTACGGGGGGGTTTGGGGGGTCTGACCCCCCCGATTAAGGCTCGGACCCCCCCAAAAGAGGTAAAAACCACAGGTCGGGGGGGTCGATACATTTATATATCGTTCTTATCTGTAATAGTAAATAATCACAATATAGTCACCATATTCATTCAATAACAGGTTGGCCATACACAGAAATGTTGACTTTATGGCAGGGAATATCACACACTATTACACTGACTGCCATAGTCAAAATTCACTCAATAAACACAGCGCGAGTGACCAGTGCCCAATAAAACTCAAGAAACACCGCGCGCGAGTGACCAGGCAGTGCAATACAGAAGATTGTTGAATCACCTCAGTGTAGCGGTGCGTTCTGCGTCGTGAGAAAGTGCAAGAAAGGCAAGTTTGCTATCTAATACCCCAACAATCTGTCACGAATGTATTTGTAATGACAATTAGCTGTAGAATATTCACAAGAATGTTAATGATAGAAACATGGTTAACCACCAACTTAAAAGCTAGCTATCGCTAGCTCTATATCAAGCAAGATAGCTTCATTTGTCTGTCTCATTGCTTGTCAGAATCTGGAGAGATTTCCAACAACCTTATTTTGTGATGAACCGTCAGATATGGTACTCTGCTAATTTGGTAAAGATCAGGATTATTTCAGAAAGAAATGACTACAAACAATAGTGTCTGTAGTTTTAGTAGTGCGTTGTCGACAATGTTGACAGGTATGGTTGGAAGCGCTTGACTTGGACAGTGTTGTGTTTCCTGTTCTGTCTGGTGCTCTGCACCTGTGTGTCTTCCTCCTCCTCCTTCTCTGTGTCTGGCTGCTGTGTGTGTTGCTAGCCCCAGCTGTCTGTGGCTAAAAGCCACGCCCCCTCCGAGGTACGGCCTGCCCCCCATCACACCTATCGGCAGGTTAGCCCTGCCCCCTCAGCCTGTGGGCGGGGCCTGGTTGGGGTGTGTGCTCATGTGTCCTGCCGCAGTGTAAGCCCGCCTCCCTCCTCTGTCCCCCCATCATCGTCCCCCCATCATCACCCCCCTCTGTCCCCCCATCATCACCCCCCTCCATCACCCCCCATCGCCAAACCCAGGTCATGATGTCATGTTGTTGGCTTGCGTGTGTCTGAGCATTGACAGTGACCTCACTGTTGACCTCTGACCCTAACCCTGACCCTGTTCCATCCTGCTTCAGACTAAGAAGGACGAGGACCCTGTGGTGATCCTTCAGACAGCCCACTCTGCTGCCTCCCAGCCCAAGGTCTGGCCTCCGCTGTGCCCCCCCCTCCCTGCATCCTCCCCCCCTCCCCCCTCCCTGCATCCTCCACCCCCTCCCCACTCCCTGCATCCTCCTGCTGCTCTGAGATGCTGTGTGTGCTCAGGGAGACAACATCCTACTCTGAGATGCTGTCTCTGTGATGAAACTAGTGGAATACTGAATCTCAAACAAACGAAACAAGGATCATATCTATTCAATCTCACAGTGTGGGGTGTCCTCAGGTTTGTAGTGAGTGGACATGCTTGACCTGTGCTGTCTTGCTGTTTGGTGTTTGTGGAAGAGACCTGTTAGCATGACCTCACCGAGAGGAAACAGTCATTTAACGAGGAATGTGTTGTGTTTTTGATGTCTCGATCCTCTTCCTGAGGTCTGCAGGTGTGTCGTGTGCAGGTGTGTCGTGTGCAGGTGTGTCGTGTGCAGGTGTGGCGTGTGCAGGTGTGGAATGTGCAGGTGTGTCGTGCGCAGGTGTGGCGTGTGCAGGTGTGGCGTGTGCAGGTGTGGCGTGTGCAGGTGTGGCGTGTGCAGGTGTGTCGTGCGCAGGTGTGTCGTGCGCAGGTGTGTCGTGCGCAGGTGTGGCGTGCGCAGGTGTGTCGTGCGTTAGATGGTGCTCAGTGTGTCGGGCTCTCTGTGTTGCAGGTGAAGACCGAGGAGCAGATCGCAGCAGAGAAGACCTGGTATGGTACTGACAAAGTCTGGCTGGTCCACAAGGACGGCTTCTCCCTGGGTCAGTAGAGATCTGCAACCAGGACGACTGGTCCAGTAACTCATAATGAGCTGTGCTGTTCCAGTGTGTGTGTGGTGGTCTGATGTGTGTGTGTGTGTGTGTGTGGTGGTCTGCAGCCACGCTGCTGAAGACAGAGGTGGGCTCTCTGCCGGAGGGGAAGGTGAAGATCAGGCTGGAGAGTGACGGCTCCCTGCTGGAGGTGGAGGAGGACGACGTGGAGAAGGTAGCAGCTCTGCCCCACCCTCTCCTGCCCCACCCTCTCCTGCCCCACCCTCTCCTGCCCCACCCTCTCCTGCCCCACCCTGTCCAGCCCCACCCTGTCCAGCCCCACCCTCTCCTGCCCCACCCTCTCCTGCCCCACCCTCTCCTGCCCCACCCTCTCCTGCCCCACCCTCTCCTGCCAGCACAGTCTCATCAAATATCCCAAAGTTCTTCAGTGTGTGATGTCATCAATGTGTGACCTGCAGGCGAACCCCCCTGCATTTGACCGTGTGGAGGACCTGGCGTCTCTGCAGTACCTGAACGAGTCCAGTGTGATCCACTCCCTCCGCCAGCGCTACGGGGGCAGCCTGGTCCACACCCACGCCGGGCCCAGCATGGTGCTGATCAACCCTGTCAGCAGCCCCTCCATGTACTCTGAGAAGGTGGGGCGCTGGGGGCAGACACCCGGGGGCAGACACCCGGGGGCAGACACCCGGGGGCAGACACCCGGGGGCAGACACATGGGGGCAGACACCCGGGGGCAGACACCCGGGGGCATTAACCCTTTTTTCCCGTCTGTTTCTCCCCCCCCCCCAGGTGATGCACATGTTTAAGGGCTGCAGGCGTGAGGACACAGCGCCGCACATCTACGGCGTGGCCCAGTCGGCTTATAGGAGCCTTCTGACCACGCGGCAGGACCAGTCCATCGTGCTGCTGGGCAAGACGGGCAGCGGCAAGACCACCAACACACAGCACCTGGTCCAGTACCTGGTCACCATCGCCGGCAGCTCCGGCAAGACCTTCTCCGGTTGGTTTGGAGAAACCAAACATGGTTTTTCACTGGGAAGCCCCTCCTCTGGTGGCCAGTACGTGTGTGATGTCATGGTGTGATGTCATGGTGTGAGGGCAGCGTTGTTGACCCTGTGTCTCCGTGTGTTCAGCTGAGAAGTGGCAGGCTGTGTACACCATCCTGGAGGGCTTCGGGAACTGCTCCACCGCCATGAACTCCAACGCCAGCCGCTTCTCTCACATCGTCTCCCTGGACTTCGACCAGGCGGGCCAGGTGGCTTCTGCTTCCATCCAGGTACTGCTGTGTGTCAGAGTGTAGACTGGTTCTGCTGTGTGACTGGTTCTGCTGTGTGTAGACTGGTTCTGCTGTGTGACTGGTTCTGCTGTGTGTAGACTGGTTCTGCTGTGTGTCAGAGTGTAGACTGTTCTACTGTGTGACAGAGTGTAGACTGGTTCTGCTGTGTGTAGACTGGTTCTGCTGTGTGTAGACTGGTTCTACTGTGTGTAGACTGGTTCTGTTGTGTGTAGACTGGTTCTGCTGTGTGACTGGTTCTGCTGTGTGTAGACTGGTTCTGCTGTGTGCTTCCAGACGATGCTGCTGGAGAAACTGAGAGTGACGAGGCGTCCGGAGGGAGAGTCTGTCTTCAACGTGTTCTACTACCTGATGGCTGGAGCTGACAGCTCTCTCAGGTCAGACGAGCTCTCAACCCAACATGCTCTCTCTCTTTCTCTGTCTCTACAACATTTAAAGCTGTCGTGCGACAGTGGTGTAGTTTGTTGAGGTTAGATTTTTTACTTCTTGCGATTACATCTAAGCTGCAAATGGTGTTCAAGTGTGAAGATCGTCTTACTGGAAGAAAAATGAATATCAAACTTTTGTTTGCCACAGATCTTATTTTCTGCAATAATCGAAAAACTAATGGAAATTTCCCATACACAATTTTATGAATATATTTTTTCCCATATACTTTTTTTGTCAAGGGAACCAGGGCGATGCTAACTTCTGGGTTGGCCTATAAAATACGATTTATCTTGAAAGTAGACACACTCCAGAAATGATATATTAACATTCCACTGGCACTGAGCTCTGTGATGCTAAAAAACTCTCAGAGGGCTTCATTAGCATTTAGTTTTAATTTAAAAATAAAAATATATTTTATGCTGAAAAAATCAGGTGTACTTCTGTAGTCATGGTGACTGACAGCTTGTCTATCTTTTTTTACCATCAAAGGACTGAGCTGCACTTCAACCATTTTGCAGAAAACAGCGCCTTTGGGATTTTACCTCAATCCAAGGTAAATATCTAGCTAGGGCCTTCAACACCTGTATGCTGTTTGTGTCTTACCTATAGTGTCCCTCATCCTCTCCAGCCATGTAGACGAAAGATAACTCCTAGAAACACCTTTTCATTTTCTCCTCTTCTCTCATTTCTTCTTCTTCTCTCCTAGTCAGAGGACAAGCAGCGGGCCTCCCAACAGTTCACCAAGCTGCAGGCAGCCATGAAGGTGCTGGGGATGTCCGTGGAGGAGCAGAAGGCCTTCTGGCTGGTGCTGGGGGCTATCTACCATCTGGGGGCCGCCGGGGCCACCAAGGGTGAGGACAGCCATGTAGACGTCCCCTCTGAGGACCTAGACGTCCCCTCTGAGGGCCTAGACGTTCCCTCTGAGGACCTAGACGTCCCCTCTGAGGGCCTACACGTCCCCTCTGAGGGCTTAGACGTTCCCTCTGAGGGCTTAGACGTCCCCTCTGAGGACCTAGACGTCCCCTCTGAGGACCTAGACGTCCCCTCTGAGGACCTAGCAGAGCTACAGCTCCCTAACCCTAACACAGCAGCTGAAATCCCACTTTTTAATCTGCAGTTTTGTCTAGTTGTTTGTTTGTTTGTGTGTGTGGTGGTTTCTGTGTCGGCTACGTGTACTTCCTGTGAGAACAGCGCTCCTACAGGCCGTTACAGGCCGTTACAGGCAGTTACAGGCAGTTACAGGCAGTTACAGGCAGTTACAGGCAGTTACAGGCCGTTACAGGCAGTTACAGGCAGTTACAGGCAGTTACATGCCGTTACAGGCAGTTACAGGCCGTTACAGGCCGTTACAGGCAGTTACAGGCCGTTACAGGCAGTTACAGGCCGTTACAGGCAGTTACAGGCGGATGTCTGCTGTGTTTACTTACCTGGTGTAACGTTCACCTTCTCCGCAGTATCCGTCGTAGAGGAGGATGGTAAACGATCAGCGGTGGTGTTCCTCTCCTGAGGGATTCTGGGTTGTGTTTTCGTGTAATCTCTTTCCTCTTTCAGGCTCTAATTTTTCCTTGGGTGTTTAGTTGTCACAGCAACATGCCTAGATCAAGTCTGTTGTAGGATGACAGAGTGGTATTTACAACTTCTAAAATCAAACCTGATCCAACAGTTGATGGATACCCTGTCATAGCCTGTGCAGCTGTGTCATGTCTGAGCACAAGATGGCAGCAGGAGCTGTACTCCATAACCTTCCTTCAGTTCTCCATCTTTCTCATGTCGACTATGAAGAGGGCAGTGAATCAGACCTATGCTTCACTTGCCCCTTCCTAAACCTTCAAATGAACACTAGTCTAGTGTCCCTAAAGCATGAACACTGTCCCTAAAGCATGAACACTGTCCCTAAAGCATGAACACTGTCCCTAAAGCATGAACACTGTCCCTAAAGCATGGCTCTCTTTGTTGTTGTTTTGTTGACTGTTTGGCCCGTGTTCGAGTGGTGACAATGTATGTGATTGTGAGAGAGCGCTTGTGTAAACACACATCAAGCGCCTGTGTTTGACAGAACACCTGTAGATGCCATTTTTACGAAGCTCCACTGTTATCTGTTGTGTTCTAACATGTCGTTCTCACTCATTGGTGCGTGCTGCTCCGCATGCTGCTCCGCATGCTGTTCCGCTTGTGCTGCAGACACAGATGAAGGTAAAACCCTCATTCTTCTTATTTGTATTGTTCCGTCTCCCTAGCTTCTATCTGCGCTCGCAGACATTGTGTGTCATTAGCATTTTAATGAAGTTCTCTGTCTTGGCTTTGATCGTCTTCACAACCCTCTTGCTTGTCAAAACATGGAACATGTGACGCTCCGTCGGGCCGATGAAACGGGGAGATCCCAGAGCCTCGCTGTCAGAAGCACGCTGTTTGATGTTCCCCGCTCTCCCTCTCAAGTCAGAATAGATTCCACTCAGTACTGTCTGTAAATTAAAACATGCTCCTATCCACTCTCTCATCAGCCTTCCTCCAGATTAAAGGGAAACTCTGTTCAGGCCAGGCTTCCAGAAGTTACATCTCAGACTGGAATGAGAGTTTTTTTGGAAGAATTGTTTCTTTGTTAAAATGGAAAAAAGAGCTGTCAGATAAAAAACTAAAACAGTCCTAACCCTAACATAACTAAAACAATACCATAGTAATTAGTGTGATTACTATCACAAAGGAAGAACAGTGTTTTGGTGGGTTTGTGCAGCCTGGCTGTACAATATGGAGTTATCACTGTGCATGTGCTCACGTGTCCGGGTCAGTGTGACCGGTGGAGAGCTGTCCTCTGGAAGCAGATGTGCCCCGCTGGGCGGAGGCAGGGGAGATGATGCCTGCTTGTCTTGTGCCCCGCTGGGCGGAGGCAGGGGAGATGATGCCTGCTTGTATTGTGCCCCGCTGGGCGGAGGCAGGGGAGATGATGCCTGCTTGTATTGTGCCCCGCTGGGCGGAGGCAGGGGAGATGATGCCTGCTTGTATTGTGCCCCGCTGGGCGGAGGCAGGGGAGATGATGCCTGCTTGTCTTGTGCCCCGCTGGGCGGAGGCAGGGGGGATGATGCCTGCTTGTCTTGTGCCCCGCTGGGCGGAGGCAGGGGGGATGATGCCTGCTTGTATTGTGCCCCGCTGGGCGGAGGCAGGGGAGATGATGCCTGCTTGTCTTGTGCCCCGCTGGGCGGAGGCAGGGGAGATGATGCCTGCTTGTATTGTGCCCCGCTGGGCGGAGGCAGGGGAGATGATGCCTGCTTGTATTGTGCCCCGCTGGGCGGAGGCAGGGGAGATGATGCCTGCTTGTCTTGTGCCCCGCTGGGCGGAGGCAGGGGGGATGATGCCTGCTTGTATTGTGCCCCGCTGGGCGGAGGCAGGGGAGATGATGCCTGCTTGTCTTGTGCCCCGCTGGGCGGAGGCAGGGGGGATGATGCCTGCTTGTCTTGTGCCCCAGCTGGACGGAGGCAGTTTGCGCGTCACGAGTGGGCCCAGAAGGCTGCCTACCTGCTGGGCTGCAGCCTGGAGGAGCTCTCCTCCTCCATCTTCAAGCCCCAGGCCACCCTGCCCCGCGGGGGGGGGGCCCAGCCCCGCGGGGGGGCCCTGCGCCCCGGCGCCGACGACACGGGGGACGCTGCGGGTATGACACACACACACACTCTTATACATACATATAGTGTCATGCTCACACACACACTTATACAGGCTCATGCACACGCTCTTTCTCATACACACACATTCACAAAGACCCACACGCTCATCACCTTAGGGAAATAGCATTTCCCTCTTACTGTTAAAACCCATATGGTGTTAATTACTTATTAAGTAAGGTATACCGCTGTTTAGAGTGGAGGGCTTGTTGTCGTGCCATTAGACGGTGCCCTTCACATGCTAATTGCCTCTCATTGATTTTTGGCCTCATGTCTAGTTTCTGTGAGAGCTGATCAGATACTGACCCACACTGCTGAAGGACAGTCAGCTGCAGCAGCAGCCCTGCCTCACTGTAGTCTGCTGCTGCAGCTTTACTGGTGATCACCCCCAGCAGATGTACTACACCTCAGAGATATGACCCCAGCACAGCACCACCTCAGAGATATGACCCCAGCACAGCACCACCTCAGAGATATGACCCCAGCACAGCACCACCTCAGAGATATGACCCCAGCACAGCACCACCTCAGAGAACACCGTCCTCAGCCTCCCCAGACACTCTGCAGTCTGAACACAACTGTGCCTGCTGGGGTTTGATGCTGTGGATGTGGATGTGTGAGTTAACGTGTCTGTGTGTGTGTCTGTGTCTGTGTGTGTGTGTGTGTGCTCCCTCACCAGGGTCCAAGGCTACAGCTATGGAGTGTCTAGAAGCCATGGCATCTGGCCTTTACTCTGAACTCTTCACCCTCCTCATCTCCCTCATCAACAGGTTAGTCCCACTCGTCTCTGTGGTGTATCTCTCTGAGACCTGTCTCTCTGAGACCTGTCTCTCTGAGACCTGTCTCTCTGTGACCTGTCTCTCTGTGACCTGTCTCTCTGTGACCTGTCTCTCTGCGACCTGTCTCTCTGCGACCTGTCTCTCTGCGACCTGTCTCTCTACGACCTGTCTCTCTGTGACCTGTCTCTCTGCGACCTGTCTCTCTGTGACCTGTCTCTCTGTGACCTGTCTCTCTGTGACCTGTCTCTCTGTGACCTGTCTGTGTGTGACCTGTCTGTGTGTGACCTGTCTCTCTGTGACCTGTCTCTCTGTGACCTGTCTGTGTGTGACCTGTCTGTGTGTGACCTGTCTGTGTGTGACCTGTCTGTGTGTGACCTGTCTGTGTGTCAGGGCCCTCAAGTCCAGCCAGCACTCTCTGTGCTCCCTGCTGGTGGTGGACACGCCTGGCTCCCAGAACCCTCGTCTGGTGAAGCAGGAGCGCGGCGCCACCTTTGAGGAGCTGTGCCACAACTACACCCAGGAACGCCTGCAAGCCCTCTTTTACCAGCGCACCTTCGTACAGGAGCTGGAGAGATACAAAGAGGTACAGGAGAGAGCTGGAGGAGACACACACACACTCCTAGATACACACACACACACTCATTCATACATACGATGATGAAAAATCAGCCTCTCTCCCCCTCCTCCCCCTCCTCCTCTCCCCCTCTTCTCCCCCTCTCCTCCTCCTCTCCCCCTCTCCTCCTCCTCCTCCTCTCCCCCTCTCCTCCTCCTCTCCTCCTCTCCTCCTCCTCCTCCTCTCCTCCTCTCCTCTCCTCTCCCCCTCCTCCTCTCCCCCTCTCCCCCTCCTCCTCTCCCCCTCTCCTCCTCCTCCTCCTCTCCCCCTCTCCTCCTCCTCTCCCCCTCTCCCCCTCCTCCTCCTCTCCTCCTCCTCTCCTCCTCCTCTCCCCCTCTCCCTCTCCTCCTCCCCTCCTCCTCTCCCCCTCTCCTCCCCCTCTCCCCCTCTCCTCCCCCTCTCCTCCTCCTCTCCCCCTCTCCTCCTCTCCTCCTCTCCTCTGCTGATGCTAGATGTGTACCTATAACAGCTGAAATGAAT
Organism: Thaleichthys pacificus; assembly: GCA_023658055.1. Classification (NCBI taxonomy): domain Eukaryota; kingdom Metazoa; phylum Chordata; class Actinopteri; order Osmeriformes; family Osmeridae; genus Thaleichthys; species Thaleichthys pacificus. The sequence goes on from CM042858.1 coordinate 13,577,129, forward strand.
CATCCCTCTGGTCGTCTGTCCTTGGCCCTGTGGGCTGAAACAGCCCCCCTGCCTGACTGCAGTTATGTAGCCATGTTTTTAGCACCATTTATTTCTATTCAGTTCATCCTCCATTGATATAATGGATCTGTGCTCTTTTGCCTTATGAAGGGAAATGGTGCTCTCTCAATTAGGTTTTCTTACCCACATGCCAAACGTGCCCTTTGTCACAGATTGTGTAAACATATTTCAGACACTCATAAATAATAGATTGTGTTATATGTTATATCTAACAATAATAATAATAACATTGTTATTGTGTGACCATATTTGAGACAGGACAAGGGTTGTTTATGTCAGTGTTGTAAATGACATAATCACCTAATGGACCACTAATACTGTTTTTCATTTGTCTTTAATGCATGCTGTTTGTTTGTTACTAATGGCTCTCTCTCTCCCATGCAGGAGAATATAGAGCTTGCGCTGGACGACATGGAGCCCAGCTCCTCCCTGTCTGTAGCGGCTGTGGACCAGGCCTCCAGCCAGACCCTGGTAAGGGCCCTGCACACACCCTCGCTCCCCCTCCACTGGGCCAGGGGAACCAGGGGGGCCAGGGGAACCTGGGGAACCAGGGGGGCCAGGGGAACCTGGGAAACCAGTCTAGGTCCAACATTTTACATTTTAAATGTAATTTATTGCCATTTGAAGTCCAGGAACATTGAAACGATTTGGTCCTGCTCATATTTGGCAGTTTCTAAACCTGTATTAAATAATCTAAACCTGTATAAAATAATCTAAACCTATATTAAATCAGTCCAAGAAGGCTGCGCCGGACTGGGAGGCTGATACCTGCTGGGTTTGACTCAGTGATGAGATTGGTAAAGGAACAATAACTGACAGATGATTGAGCGTGCATGTAGGTGAAAATGGGACTCTTCCACATGAAGAAATCTATTCTCCTTCACCATTCCCTGGACTCGGATTGACAGCATTTGGAGTGTGAGGCAGAGGGAACCTGTCATGATTCCTGTGTGGTTGGTTTGAGGGCTTTGTCATGTGATTGCTGTCCTTGCTGCATCAGGTTCCAGATCAGCGAGTCAGAGTAGAGCTTGGTGACAGATGCATCTGGAACCCCACCCCAGCCCTCTCTATCAAACCCCAGAGTCACCAGGAATAGACTGGATCAAACACGACCATCTGACCTTGACACCAAAAACAAACTCTTTGCATGCGTTTAGAATGTATTGTGGGAGATGCTAACATCCTAATCCCGTGGAATAGACCAGAGGTTCCCCAACATCCAAGCACTGGTCTGGATGTGCTTGAAAACACAATGAAAAAAGATGTGACCAAAATTTAAATAGTTTGTTTGTGTGGGTGTTTGTGTGTGGGTGTGTTTGAGGCCAGTAATTTAGTTTATCTTTCCCTGAGGACAGGAAAATGCTTTTTTCTCTCAATTAGAGCTCAATTACAATGCAGATTATGGCGACTGTTGTTCTGATAAAAGCAGAAGAGCTCTCGGTTGTCTGACTGACCCTTGAACCCTGGAGTGGTCTTGAGCCGTCCAATCATCTGACAGCCATGCCTAATGGCCTGTTCCTGCGGTTCTGCTCCTCTAGAAAAGAAGAAACAGCTTGGCTGGAAAAACAAAAAGGTTTTCTGTTCTGAAAGGTGTTAGGGGTTAAGAACAGAGTGTTTGAAAGGTAAATATCACCCACACAGAGGCTCCCTGCCTCATGAGTAGAGTTTGTGGTGGAAACATCAGGATGAGAGACAGACAGGAGCATCAGAAGAGTTCTGAACAGACAGGCTGATCTGAGGGTCTGGCTGGGCTGTGGGGGGTGCGAGGGGCTGTCTAAGTCTCTCTGTGTGTGTCAGTATGTGGAGGTACTGTAGGTCTCTCTGTGTGTGTCAGTATGTGGAGGTACTGTAGGTCTCTCTGTGTGTGTCAGTATGTGGAGGTACTGTAGGTCTCTCTGTGTGTGTCAGTATGTGGAGGTACTGTAGGTCTCTCTGTGTGTGTCAGTATGTGGAGGTACTGTAGGTCTCTCTGTGTGTGTCAGTATGTGGAGGTACTGTAGGTCTCTCTGTGTGTGTCAGTATGTGGAGGTACTGTAGGTCTCTCTGTGTGTGTCAGTATGTGGAGGTACTGTAGGTCTCTCTGTGTGTGTCAGTATGTGGAGGTACTGTAGGTCTCTGTGTGTGTGTCAGTATGTGGAGGTACTGTAGGTCTCTGTGTGTGTCAGTATGTGGAGGTACTGTAGGTCTCTCTGTGTGTGTCAGTATGTGGAGGTACTGTAGGTCTCTCTGTGTGTGTCAGTATGTGGAGGTACTGTAGGTCTCTCTCTGTGTGTGTCAGTATGTGGAGGTACTGTAGGTCTCTCTGTGTGTGTCAGTATGTGGAGGTACTGTAGGTCTCTCTGTGTGTGTCAGTATGTGGAGGTACTGTAGGTCTCTCTCTGTGTGTGTGTCAGGTGCGCTCCGTGGCGAGGACCGAGGAGGCGCGGGGGTTGCTGTGGCTGATGGAGGAGGAGGCCTTGCAGCCGGCGGGGTCAGAGGACACCCTGCTGGGACGCCTGTTCAGCTACTACGGCCCTGCGGAGGGGGAGGGCAGAGGTCAGGACACACACACACACTGTATATACTGTAGAATATATTTATTTATGTGTGTGTGTATATATATACATTTAAAAACATTTACACATGCACACTGAATAATACTGAATAATTGACTGAACAACTGTAGGGTAGTGCGAGTGTGAATCTGAGAGTTCTGTCTGAGCCGTTGCTATGGCGTTGCTGCCTGTTGCACATTCTGACTGAGCCTGTATGATGTCATACGTGTTCTGGAACCCAGATCTCAGAGCCTTTATGATGTCACAGTTGCAACAGCATGTGCAACAGTCTAATCCCTTGTGGTGTCACTGTTGTTTGTGGACCAGTTAAACACAGTTGTGCAGTGGACATTCCATATAAACATCATAGCTTGTATAGAAATTCTATATCTAATAAGTTATCTGTAAAAAAAAAAAGTGAGAGTTTAAAAATAAAAACTTTTTGCAGTTCATGGATTCAATGAATCATTATTTAGATGTAGTTAGCGCCTTGCTAAACCTCTCTCCTACTAACATTTACATTTAGTCATTTAGCAGACGCTCTTATCCAGAGCGACTTACAGTAAGTACAGGGACATTCCCCCGAGGCAAGTAGGGTGAAGTGCCTTGCCCAAGGACACAACGTCATTTGGCACGGCCGGGAATCGAACCAGTGACCTTCTGATTACTAGTCCGATTCTCTAACCGCTCAGCCACACCTCCAGTTTGATGTTTTTTCATAATATCAACAACAACCTCTTCTTCCACCAATCAGGTCCCTCGTTACTCCTGAAGAGTGAGCGAGCGCATCACTTCCTGTTGGGCCACAGCCACGGCACGGACTGGGTGGAGTATGACGCCCGAGGCTGGCTCAGCCACGCCCGCTACAACCCCGCCTCCAGCAGCGCAGCCAATCTGCTGCAGGAGTCCCAGAAGTAAGGCCCCTCCCACCACCACCAGTTATTGTCTGGGCCAACGGGGGGAGTAGCTTGTGATGATGCTGACCCCCTGAGCCCCCTGACCTCTTATGACTGACCCTGACCACCCCTTCACACCCCTGACCACCCCTGACCACCCCTTGATACCCCTGACCACCCCTTCACACCCTTGACCACCCCTTGACACCCTTGACCACCCCTTCACACCCCTGACCTCTTCTGACTGACCCTGACCTCTGACCCCTGTGTCTGGTGTGTGCTGCAGGAAGAGCCTGAGCGGTGTGTTTGCGGGCCGTGTGGGCGGGGCCAGCTTCCTGTCAGGCTCGGTGGCAGGGCTGCAGGGTGTGTCTCTGCCGGCACTGAGGAGAGCCAGCAGCATGAGGAAGACCTTCACCACGGGCGTGGCCGCTGTGCGCAAGAGGAGCCTCTGTGTCCACGTCAAGCTGCAAGTGGTGAGGAGATTTTGGGGGAAATTCCTCAAAAAAGGTTTTAAAGGTTGAAACCATATTTCTGAAATATATTTTTTAGAAAGGTTCAATGAGGACTCTGCTCTACTCTACTCTACTTTACCCTGTTGCTATAATCTCTGTTCTCGGCTTCTCTGTTCTCCTCTCTTCTTTGAGAGGAAAGTTTGGAAAGCTTTAGAAAAAAGGGTTGGAAAAAATAATTTTGAAAAAAGGTTTTGGAAAAGTATTTTAGAAAAAGGTTTCTGAGAAAAGGTCCCTTGTGTGGTCGTGTCTCTGCAGGATGCTCTTCTGGACACCGTCCGCAGGTCCAGGGTTCACTTCGTCCACTGCCTGCTGCCCAAGGCTGACGCCCTGAGGGCGCTGGTTCGGGAGGGGAGCGAGGGCCCGGCCCCTGCCCAGGGGGAGGGGGTCGACGCTGGGCTGATGCAGCTGGACGTGGCCCTGCTCCGGGCCCAGCTCCGCGGCTCCAAGCTGCTGGACGCTCTGAGGATCTACAGGCAAGGTGAGCCACGCCCTGCCTGCTCTCACCTCCCTCCACCCCAGGACACCTCCTCTGTCCTCAGACTAACCCAGACCTGTTATTGTTTGCTCCCGTCTGTCCTGTTTCCCAGGTTACCCTGATCACATGGTCTTCTCAGAGTTCCGGCGGCGCTTCGACGTGCTGGCGCCCCACCTGACCAAGAAACACGGACGCAACTACATAGTGAAGGATGCGAAGAGGGTGAGCTACTGGGGGTGTGTGTGTGTGTGTTAGTGTACCCAGTGTACTCTGTGTGTGTACACACTATGAGACCAGTTTCCCTTCAACAGCAGAGAAAGCTCTGCCCCTCAGGCACACAGTGATGACCTCATCAGCCCTGGCCGCCTCTCTCCAGCCAGACCAGAACACACACAGACTCTCTGGATGTCTGGGGCACTAAAAGAGCCCAAACCTCAGTGTGCTCTGATCAGTGCTCTGAATCCACCAGGCCCTCCTGAGGCTTGCAGCTTTCTGGGTCTTGCTCTGATCAGGAAGTGGTGTTGCTGCTGTGTGAGTGTGTTGCAGTGAGGGACAGGCTCTGTGTTGCAGTGAGGGACAGCGTGGGGGGCTGCTGGGGAAAGGGTTGTGTGAAACCCAACCTGGAGGCTGACTGGCTAATGAGAGCTCCTTTTGGAGGTTAACCATCAATGAGGGTCAGTTGTGTATGAGCTCTCTGCAGGAGGAGAGAGAGAGGAGGGGGAGGAGGGAGGAGGGAGGAGAGGAGGGGAGGAGAGAGAGAGAGAGGAGGGAGGAGGGAGGGGAGGAGAGGAGGAGGGGCCCACACAACAAAAGCTACTTCAGCGTGGAGTGTGAAAGTGTGAGAGAAGGGGGGTAAGTGAGAGAAAAGCAGATTTCCCCTGTGTCAGCGTCTCGGAGCTGGGTTTCCGTGGAAACGTCGCCAGACAAAAGCCCCTCAGTGTTCAGGGGGCCAGCCCCCTCTGGAGTCTAGAGGATCCTGTCAGGATGGGGGCTCAAGGGCTCCTGTCCCCCCTCAACCCCCCCCCCCCCTCACCCCCAGCCCAGCACAGAGAGGAGGGCAGAGAGGAACACACACACGGAGGCAGAGAGGCAGGCTGGCAGCAGAGGCAGGCTGGCAGCAGAGGCAGGCTGGCAGAGAGAGGCTGGCAGAGAGAGGCTGGCAGTGAGAGGCTGGCAGAGAGAGGCTGGCAGAGAGAGGCTGGCAGAGAGAGGCTGGCAGAGAGAGGCTGGCAGAGAGAGGCAGGCAGAGAGAGGCAGGCAGAGAGAGGCAGGCAGAGAGAGGCAGGCAGAGAGAGGCAGGCAGAGAGAGGCAGGCAGAGAGAGGCAGGCAGAGAGAGGAGCCTCGTCCGTCCGTCTGCATGTGTTCACGTCTGCTGTGGGGGGCAGACCACCATGGGGCCCGGAGGAACAGGCCTGGAGCAGGGGGGTTCTGGAGGACCAGCTGCCTGGTGGGTCTGGCTCTGACTCCTCTCTCTCCTCTCTCTCTCCTCTCTCTCTGGGTCTCTCTCTCCTCTCTCTCTGGGTCTCTCTCTCCTCTCTCTCTGGGTCTCTCTCTCCTCTCTCTCTGGGTCTCTCTCCTCTCTCTGGCCCTCTCTCTCCTCTCTCTCTGGGTCTCTCTCTCCCCCCACCAGGTCCTTCATGGTGGGGCCAGCCAGGGAAGGGAGGGGAGCATGGAACCATGCATCTTCTCTGTCAGTGAAGGTTTGTTGAAGCTCCACTCACAGGAAGTAACGTGTGTGTGTGTGTGTGTGTGTGTGTGCTTCCAGGCGGTGGAGGAGCTGCTAGAGTGTCTGGACCTGGAGAAGAGCAGCTATCACATGGGTGTGAGCAGGGTGAGTATCTGAGCAGCAACCTTAAACAAGACCTGCTGCTGTGGAGAGAGACCACAGCAGATAGACCACAGCAGAGACCACAGCACAGAGACCACAGCACAGAGACCACAGCAGAGAGAGCACAGCACAGAGACCACAGCAGAGAGACCACAGCAGAGAGACCACAGCAGAGAGACCACAGCAGAGAGACCACAGCACAGAGACCACAGCAGAGAGACCACAGCAGAGAGACCACAGCAGAGAGACCACAGCAGAGAGACCACAGCAGAGACCACAGCAGGGAGACCACAGCAGAGAGACCACAGCACAGAGACCACAGCAGAGAGACCACAGCAGAGAGACCACAGCAGAGAGACCACAGCAGGGAGACCACAGCAGAGACCACAGCAGAGACCACAGCAGGGAGACCACAGCACAGAGACCACAGCACAGAGACCACAGCACAGAGACCACAGCACAGAGACCACAGCACAGAGACCACAGCACAGAGAGCAGAAGCAGGAATGCTGACTCCTCCTCCTAAACACCCCTGAGGAATGTGTTTGTGTTCGTCTCTGAGCTCACTGCCAAGTGCTGCCCGTGTACGAGTGTCTGTGTGTGTGTCCTGCTGGTCTCCTGGCAGTGGACTAGAAGGCAAGATCAGAGTGGTCTCTCTCCAGACCCCCTGGTGAGACCAGGATCAGAGGGGTCTCTCTCCAGACCCCCTGGTGAGACCAGGATCAGAGGGGTCTCTCTCCAGACCCCCTGGTGAGACCAGGATCAGAGGGGTCTCTCTCCAGACCCCCTGGTGAGACCAGGATCAGAGGGGTCTCTCTCCAGACCCCCTGGTGAGACCAGGATCAGAGGGGTCTCTCTCCAGACCCCCTGGTGAGACCAGGATCAGAGGGGTCTCTCTCCAGACCCCCTGGTGAGACCAGGATCAGAGGGGTCTCTCTCCAGACCCCCTGGTGAGACACAGCTGAGTGTTCTTGCCTTTCAGACACGTTCCTCCCAGGTGATGGACCTGTCTGTGCTCTTCTGCCCTGCTACTTGTAGACTAATCAGGGTAAACAGAGCCTGGCACACTGAGGTTTAATCCCGTCAGATGGAAGGTGGCCTCCGGCCAAGAAGAGAAATCAAGGAAGAAACATTGTGTGTTGAGCAGAGAACAGCGCCGGACAGATTCCCAGCTGCTGTGGTGGAGCTTATTAGGACGTGGCAGGGAGGGTGATTACTGCCAGGCTGCTGCCGCTGCCTCCGGGGCGCTGGGTTTGAACCCGGCTCAGGAGTGGATTAGCGCCGAGATGGTCATTCACAGAGCATTCCAACCGCCTCCTAGCAACAGCCGCCCCTGCAGAATGCCAATTACAGCAACTCTGCTCCCAGCTGGCTGCACCGTCACATAGCTGCTGCTGCCATGATGATACATGACCTTTGATTTATCAGTTTGATGTCATGTTACTGTATTGCGCACACACGCACACACACACACACACTCGCTCACTGGGGGTCACGTAGTAAGACTAAACGGCTTTGTGGAGCCAGATTCTAACAGACCAAATTGAATCTTCAGCTGTCTGTCTTCCTTGTGGTTGAATCCTCACACAGTCCTCTCCTCCCTCTCTCTGCTGGGGGGGGGTTCCTATTGGCTGTCTCACCATTGACCCTTAAGGGACATGGTTGACTGTTGTGTCCAGCATGTGTAATCTAATGATTCAAACATAGTTTCTCCTCAAGATTTGGGGTAGAGCTCTGTAGATCTTGCTGGCTCTTACTGGGCTGAAACGAGACATACTTCTTAATTAATTAATTAATTTTGTTTATTTTTTTACAGGGACACTCTGGTCTGTACTAATAGTTCTTCAATACATTGGATTTTAATCAGATAATGCAACTTAAGTGCCAAACAAACAGGAAGTCTTTTGAAGAACGGATGAGGAGTTTTGTTTGAACTGGGCTTTGATGCAATGGCAGGTTGTGTGTCTTGAAATGCTGAGCTGATCTAAGCTGTGTGTGTGTCTGCTTATGTGTGTGTGTGTGTGTGTGTCTGCTTATGTGTGTGTGTGTGTATGTTTGATGGTGTGTGTGTTCTGCAGTTGTTCTTCAGAGCAGGTACGTTGACTCAGCTGGAGGAGCAGAGAGATGAGCAGACCAGGAGGAACATCACCCTGTTCCAGGCTGCCTGCTCCGGATACCTGGCAAGACAGGCCTTCAAGAAGAGGAAGGTACAGGACCTCACACACACACACTACTGTACAGGACCTCACACACACACACACACACACACACTACTGTACAGGACCTCACACACACACTCCAGTGTGGAGAGAGTGAGGTGTTGCTGTGGAGAGTGAGGTGTTGCTGTGGAGAGTGAGGTGTTGCTGTGGAGAGTGAGGTGTTGCTGTGGAGAGTGAGGTGTTGCTGTGGAGAGTGAGGTGTTGCTGTGGAGAGTGAGGTGTTGCTGTGGAGAGTGAGGTGTTGCTGTGGAGAGTGAGGTGTTGCTGTGGAGAGTGAGGTGTTGCTGTGGAGAGTGAGGTGTTGCTGTGGAGAGTGAGGTGTTGCAGTGGAGAAGTCCGTAACTGATGAGGGTTAGGTGCCAGCAGAGGCTGTGTGCTCTGTGGCATGCTTGAGCTGTAGACACAACGCTGCTGTAAATCTGAAAGTAATCAGAGAGAGACTCTGTAAATCCAACCCATCCCTCCTCCGCCCTCATCCAACCAATCACCGTGGCCGCTGGGACGAGGAAGTGACATGTCATCCTCAATCTCCGCCCCCCCCCCCCCGTCCTATGGGTCATTGTCTCGCACGCCTTCACTTCATCCATCCCTTCATCCATTCATCTGTCTGTGAGGCTGGCCCATCTCTCCATCCTAGGAGATCTATGGCCTCAGTCTGTCCCTGTCCTGGCTGTGATGACTGTGTGATTACACCCAGCCTCCTCCAGGGGGCGCAGCTGACTCCCTGCTTCAGAACCCTTTCTGGACTTCATGATCCTCAACTGGAGAGCACGAGAGAACCAGGTCTCGCTCACACGCACACATTTCAAATGCCAACCGTGGAACCTAGAGACCTCGGAACCTGGAACCTGGGAACCTCAGAACCTTGGCTGTTTCTTCCTGGGAAGGTCTTACTACGTGGTTCTGTTTTGTAGCTGGCCCCGTTTGTTTTTGTTATCTTCGCTCCTATTATGTATCTTTGGCTCCCCTCCCACCCCCACGGCAGGAGAAGCAGCTTCTGAGTCATGGGAATTGGTTTGAAGATAGGAGCCAACAAAAGGCCAGGGTTTTTCCTCTTATGAAGTTGAAAGGTCATCATTCAAGTTTTGGGCCGGCTGGAAGCGTAGCTGTTTCTAATCCTCTGCAAGGTCAGAGGAGCATGGGGAAACCTGCCAGCTTTCTAGGTGACTGCACGGTTACAACATCCATTAGCACAAGGGCACGTTTTTCACAAATGCCCTTGTGCATTTCCCCTTTGTAAATGCAGCTATGCTGAAAAGATCATTATTTTCTTCTTGTAGATATTTTCTGAATTTAAGTTGTTGGTGACTTAAGTCATAGTTCTGGGGTTTCAGATGAGAGATACGAGAGCAGAGATCATATTTCTCCTGGACGCCACTAGGATTAGTTTCACTCGGTTACTACGGCTCCTATTTCAGTGGACAAATGGAAACGTGTTTCTAGAATAATACGATTTGTGTGTTGTGATA
>CM042858.1:13589622-13622122 GCA_023658055.1 Thaleichthys pacificus
AGCGTCCCAGCTGCTGGAGACAGAGACGTCCGAGAGACTGAGACTGGAGAAGGACATGAAGGAGATGCAGGTACACCCCCCCCCCCCCCCCCCCAACACACACACACACACACATGCATGCACTCACCAGAGACACACACACACAGAGACACATGCAGATAAACAAAGAGACAGACAGACAAACTGACTGCACATGTAAACTGTAGTTGTGTGTGTGTGTAGACTAAGTTAGATGCTGTGAAGAAGCAGCTGGGCTGTATGGAGATGGAGGTGATGGAGGCTCGTCTGATCAGAACAGCAGAGCTCAACGGGGAGCTGGACGATGACGAGGACGACTCAGGTGAGCGCTGACCTCCTGACCCCTGACCCCCAGACTTCCAGCCCCCAGACCTCCATCCCCCCTGACCTTCAGCCCTCTGGCCTCCAGCCCCCTCAGGGTGATTGTACTTGATGAAGAGCATTGTGGTTGAAATGCTGACTGACCTTGTAGCCTGGAGCTTTCTCAGTATGTGGAGTCTCCTGCTTTCTGCAGTTTGAGCACTGGATAATTGAGAACTTTCTTTTAAAAACCCTCCTTCCTTCCTGAGTCTTAAAGAGCTTGCCTGGTACTACCCAGAGCTTTAGGTTTTGATGAAAGAAGTTTGTTTGAGGGAAGTTCCATATCTATGGCATCTCGTCTAGACGCCAGCAGATCTGCAGTGTTGCTGCTGATACCAATTTCAGTCACTCAAAGCTGCTTCCTCCATGCAGGCAGACAGTCCTGGTTTAAAGGCTCTGTCATCCCAATGTCATTTGATTCCCCCTGTCCTCTCCCCCCCCCCCCCCCCCCCCCCCCCCCAGGTGGGGAGTGGCGTCTGAAGTACGACCAGGGCGATCCGAGAGACAGAGTTCACCAAGAAGAGACTCCAGCAAGGAGTCTGAGGACAAGCTGGAGACAGAGCAACAGGCCAAGAGACACCTGGAGAGAAGGGTGAGGAGGGGGGAGACACCTGGATGAGAAGGGGGAGGAGGGGGAGACACCTGTGATGAGACAGGTGGAGGAGCGGGTGAGGAGACACCTGGAGGAGAAGGGTGAGGAGGGGGGAGAGACACCCTGGAGAGAAGGGTGAGGAGGGGGAGAGACACCGGATGAGAAGGGTGAGGGAGGGTGGAGAGACACCTGGAGAGAAGGGTGAGGAGGGTGGAGAGACACCTGGAGAGAAGGGTGCGGAGGGGGGAGGAGAGGATGGGGGGTGGAGGGGGAGGGAAGAAAGGGGAGGAGGGGATATTATTGTCATCATAAACAGAATCATTTGCAGAATTTCTTCTCATCAGATGCACTGATGATGTAACACATCATCTCACCTGGCACTCAGATTGGCTGTCGTCAAACTTTTAGTAAACTGTGTGTGTGTGTGCGTGTGTGTGTGTGTGTGTGTGTCAGCTGGCGGAGCTGCAGGCGGACAGTGAGGAGCATCAGAGGAGCATGCAGCAGCTAAAGAAGAAGAACCAGAGGATGACTGCAGAGCTGCAGGACACCAAGCTGCACCTGGAGGAACAGCAGAGACGCAACCACGAGCTGGAGAAGAAGCAGAGGAGGTACACACACACACACCTGGACACACACACACACACACACCTGGACACACACACACACACCTGGACACACACACACATACACCTGGACACACACACTGACACACACACACACACCTGGACACACACACACACCTGGACACACACACACCCACACCACCACACACACCCACACACACCTGGACACACACCTGGACACACACACCTGGACACACACACACACACACACCTGGACACACACACACACCTGGACACACACACACACCTGGACACACACACGACACCCACACACACCCTACACACACCTGGACACACACCTGGACACACACACCTGGACACACACACCTGGACACACACACACACCTGGACACACACACACACACCTGGACACACACACACACCTGGACACACACACACACCTGGACACACACCTGGACACACACACACCTGGACACACACACCTGGACACACACCTGGACACACACACACCTGGACACACACCTGGACACACACCTGGACACACACCTGGACACACACCTGGACACACAGGGATGAGGTCAGCTGCTCTGGAGAACAGGGACGAGAGGCAGAGCAGGTCTGAGCAGCTGTATTAGCAGGAGGAAATGAGTCAGACTCGCAGCACTTGAGAGGCGATGGCAGAAAGTGATCCCTCCCCCGAGGATAATTGAAGATGCTCTGTTGGAGTAATGATTTTCAGCTGCGCAAATGCTAGAGATGCCTCTTCTTGGCAGAGGAGAATCACAGGAAGTCGACAGTCGGGATCACTCTAGAATGCAGCTTAGTATTGGGCCCCAAGGTTACAAACAGCAGCGCTGTTCTCAAGATTGAGATGCAATCACGTTTTCTAAAGAACAGCCAACTGGTAACATTTAAAGCTGAGTGCAGATCAGATGATGAGGTGAAAATACAGACCTCCTGTAGTAACAGACCTCCTGTAGTAACAGACCTCCTGTAGTAACAGACCTGCTGTAGTAACAGACCTCCTGTAGTAACAGACCTGCTGTAGTAACAGACCTCCTGTAGTAACAGACCTCCTGTAGTAACAGACCTGCTGTAGTAACAGACCTCCTGTAGTAACAGACCTGCTGTAGTAACAGACCTCCTGTAGTAACAGACCTCCTGTAGTAACAGACCTGCTGTAGTAACAGACCTCCTGTAGTAACAGACCTCCTGTAGTAACAGACCTGCTGTAGTAACAGACCTGCTGTAGTAACAGACCTCCTGTAGTAACAGACCTCCTGTAGTAACAGACCTGCTGTAGTAACAGACCTCCTGTAGTAACAGTCTTGATGGGAGGATGAACTCCTAACTAAATGATTTACCTTCAAACAAAGGCACTCAGACTTTCAATAATTCATCATCCTTAAAGGCACCAGACTTGCCGCCAGTCCTCCCGTCGTTTAGAAAGGCCTGTTCCCGACCTCTGACCCTGGGTGTGTGTGTGTGTTTGTGTGTGTGCGCCAGGTTTGACCTGGAGCAGAGCCAGACCCAGGAGGAGGTGCAGAGAGAGAGGACCCAGAGAGAGAAGCTGGCCAGGGAGAAGGACATGATGACCGGAGAGATCTTCAGTCTCCGACAGCAGCTGCAGGTAGGGAGCACGCACACACACACACTCACACACGTGTGAACACTGATATACACACATTCCCGTGTGTCAACAGTCTCAGATGATGGATGACAGGGTCACACCTGCTCTCAGGTGGAATCCTGTCCCCGTCCCCGTCACCTCTCCTCTCCTCTGCCGTCCTGCTGCATGGATGTGGCTCTGATCTCTGCATCTCCCCTCTCGCTATATCTCTCTATATATCTCTATATATCTCTATATCTCTATATCTCTCTCTATGTCTCTCTCTATCTCTATATCTCTCTATATATATCTCCATATATATATATATATCTATCTCTCTCTCTCTCTCTATCTCTCTCTCTATATATATCTCTCTCTCTCTCTATATCTCTATATCTCTCTCTATCTCTCTCTATATATACATCTCTATATGTCTCTCTCTATATATACATCTCTATATGTCTCTCTATATATATATCTCTATCTATCAGTATCTTTCTTTATCTGTCTGTTTCTCTTTCTGTATTCCTCTCATCACTCTTTCTCCCCTGTGTCTCTCCTCCATCTCCCCCTCAGGATAAGGAAGTGGACCTGAGTGCGGCCAGCCTGAAGGTGGAACAGCGGGAGGCGGAGCTACAGGACCTCTCCTCCCACGAGTCCAAGGAGGAGGCGTCGCTGTCTAAGGTCCGCAAGCTGCAGCGCGAGCTGGAGGCCAAGGTCAAGGACCAGGAGGAGGAGCTGGACGAACAGGCTGGAACCATCCAGATACTGGAGCAGGTAGGACCATCCAGATACTGGAGCAGGTAGGACCATCCACATACTGGAGCAGGTAGGACCATCCACATACTGGAGCAGGTAGGACCATCCACATACTGGAGCAGGTAGGACCATCCACATACTGGAGCAGGTAGGACCATCCACATACTGGAGCAGGTAGGACCATCCACATACTGGAGCAGGTGGGAGAAACATCTGTGTGTGTGTGTGTGACAGGCCAAGCTGAGGCTGGAGATGGAGATGGAGAGGGCCCGGCAGACCCACTGTAAGGAGCTGGAGAGCAAGGAGGAGGAAGTGGAGGACTTCAGACAGTCCTGCAGCAAGAAGGTAGGCTGCACCCAAGGCTGCATCGCTGCAGCCGACCATGCGTCACATGATATTGTGTTCAGGATTTGGCATACCTTGGCATACCTCGTTAGCTAAGCGCTGAGCTGCAGTCATTCCAGATCTCAGATCAGCCTGTCATCTTAATGTGTTCATGTCGGGAGTGTCTGGATGTTATGTACTGATGCAGCACTGCTACAGCTCTCTGGCACAACTACCAGAGGAGCCATTTAGCTTGATGGATAGGGGTGTGGGTGTCCATCTTTCCTGATCCTCCTCTGTGTGTGTGTGTGTGTGTGTAGCTCAAGCAGCTGGAGCAGCAGCTGGAGGAAGAATATGACGACAAACAGAAAGTTCTCAGAGACAGGAGAGACCTGGAGGCTCGACTGCTCAGCACCCAGGACCAGGTACGCCCCAGCTGGTTCTGTCTGACTGTGTTGTGTTCCAGCTGGTTCTGTCTGACTGTGTTGTGTTCCAGCTGGTTCTGTCTGACTGTGTTGTGTTCTAGGTGGTTCTGTCTGACTGTGTTGTGTTCCAGGTGGTTCTGTCTGACTGTGTTGTGTTCCAGCTGGTTCTGTCTGACTGTGTTGTGTTCTAGGTGGTTCTGTCTGACTGTGTTGTGTTTCTAGGTGGGCCAAAGGGATGTGGAGACAGAGAAGAAGCTGAGGAAGGATCTGAAGAGGACCAAGGTGCTGCTGGCAGATGCTCAGATCATGCTGGACCATCTGAAGAACAATGCCCCCAGCAAGAGGGAGATCGCCCAGCTGAAGAACACGGTAGATCCTCCATCGCCTCTCATCTCCCCTCCCCCCTCCTCCCTCCCCCTCCCCCCTCCTTTTCCCAATACTCCACCCTCCCCGCTCTGGGAAGTTTTGGAATTATCTTTGACCCTGGCCTAATAATCCTCTTTTCCTCTCCTCCTCCCCCTCCTCCTCCCCGTTCCTCCTCTCAGCTGGAGGAGTCAGAGTTCACCTGTGCAGCTGCGGTGAAGGCTCGCAAGGGCATGGAGCTGGAGATAGAAGACCTGCACATCCAGATGGAGGACGCGGTCAAAGTCAAGATATCTGTGAGTCTGAGGGGCGGAGAGAAGGGGAGAGATGGAGGGAGAGATGGAGGGAGAGAACAGAGGGGAGAGGGAGATTGGAGATAAAGAGAGAGGAGGGGAGAGATAGAGCGAGATATTCTGGTTGTTAGTCTTCCTGACTGGCCCACCCCCGTAAACCAGAGCTGTGCAGAGCTGCATTTTGCTGTCTGGAAGTGTAAAGCTAAGGTAAACACTGTCACTGAAGTATCCTAAACCACAAAGCAGTCTCATTACTGCAGAGTTCATTTAGTTAGAGTTGTGCACAGTCATTATGTCCAGCTAGCTTGTTTACTTGGCAGGGTTACTACAGTAGTCAGACTGTACACCTTGTCTTGTTGAGAGACATCATTCCAGATGGTGTTAGAATGACATCTTTACTGAGGGCAGCAGGAGAGCAGGAATATGAAGAACATGATTTACACAGTGTGTTTATATAGTGTGTTTATACAGTGTGTGTTTATATAGTGTGTGTTTGGCAGCAGAGTTCTTGGCAATCTTCCAGACAGCAGGTTCTCTGCCCCTGGCTGCACCTGAGCCTCACTTTACCAGTTTAGTAGATACACACACCTGCACTCACACAAACACATGTCCACGTGCACTAGGGCTGGGCGATATATCGAATAGAGGGCGATAATATCGCAATAATAATTAATTATTAATAATATATATATTTTTTTTAATAAGCTTTTTTTTTTTTTGCTGGTCCTTGTGTTGCTTGTGTTTTAAGATCACCGTCTGGCTCCTCTGTGTTCACAGACACACACACAGACACACACAGACACACACAGACACACACAGACACACAGACACACACAGACACCGACAAACTGAAAATAGCACATGCACAGGTACTCTCTTTTGCTCTCTTGTTGTCCCTGCTAATGGGGGCAAAAGGAAAATCATGTTTTTTTATTTAAATGAAAATGCAAACATATCAGGATCGAATATCGTACATTTTTTGACAATATCGAGATGTAATTTTTTTTAAATATATCGCTCAGCCCTAACGTGCACACACACACCTACGTATACTCACACATACTGTCCATCTACACACACACTCACACTTACACTCACTCACACACACACCCTCAGGACCTGCTATACAGGTGAGGCAAGCTGTCTTTCTGTGGGAGGTCTAAATGAGCCAGTCAGAGCTGATGATGTTGGAGAGGCTCCTGTAGAACAGGACCAGCTTGGGGGAGCAGCATGACCAGGAGAGCTCTGATAGGAGCAGCCTGGGGAGCAGCATGACCAGGAGAGCTCTGATAGGAGCAGCCTGGGGAGCAGCATGACCAGGAGAGCTCTGATAGGAGCAGCCTGGGGAGCAGCATGACCAGGAGAGCTCTGATAGGAGCAGCCTGGGGAGCAGCATGACCAGGAGAGCTCTGATAGGAGCAGCCTGGGGAGCAGCATGACCAGGAGAGCTCTGATAGGCCACACAGACAGGACCATCAGGACCATCAGGACCATCAGGACCATCAGGACCATTGATTACTTTCTCTGGCCTGAAAAACAACCTGCGATAACCCTCCTCCTCTCTCCTACCCTCCCTCCCTCCCTCCCTCCTCTCTCCTACCCTCCCTCCCCTCTCTCTTCCCCCACCCCCTCCCTCTCTCCTCCCTCCTCTCCCCTCCGCCCCCCTCACTCCTCCTCTCTCCCCCCCCCTCACCCTCTCCCCCCTCTTCCCCCCTCCCTCCTCCTCTCAGCTGGAGGAGCAGGTGAGCAGGCTGCAGAGGGAGAAGAACGATCTCCAGTCTCGTATGGAGGAGGACCAGGAGGACCTGAATGAGCTCATGAAGAAGCACAAGGCTGCCGTCTCCCAGGTAACGCTGTCTTCCTGCCGTCTCCCAGGTAACGCTGTCCTCCTGCTGTCTCCTAGGTAACGCTGTCCTCCCGGCTCAGTCTGGACCGGGCCTTAATAATGTCCGACCAGCTCTGTGTCACGCCTGATGCCTCCAGCTCAGCCCCCTCCAGCCTGCTGCCTCCTGCCTCTAGCCTCCTGCCTCTAACCTCCTGCCTCTAGCCTCCTGCCTCTAGCCTCCTGCCTCTAGTCTCCAGACTCTAGCCTCCTGCCTCTAGCCTCCTGCCTCTAGCCTCTCTCTCTCTCTTCTCTCCCTTTCTCTCTCCTCTCTCTTTCCTCTCCTCTATTTAGTGTGACACAATGTGGGTGCCAGCATTCATGCTTTCTTTTTACAAAACTGTTTTTCTTTGCATGTGTGGGTGTCTCTCTCCTCTCTCTCTGCATGTGTGGGTGTCTCTCTCTCCTCTCTCTCCTCTGCATGTGTGGGCGTCTCTCTCTCCTCTCTCTCCTCTCTGCATGTGTGGGCGTCTCTCTCCTCTCTCCTCTCTCTCCTCTCTCTCTGCATGTGTGGGTGTCTCTCTCTCCTCTCTCTCTGCATGTGTGGGTGTCTCTCTCCCTCTCTCTCTGCATGTGTGGGCGTCTCTCTCCTCTCTCTCTGCATGTGTGGGCGTCTCTCTCCTCTCTCTGCATGTGTGGGTGTCTCTCTCTCTTCTCTCTCTGCATGTGTGGGTGTCTCTCTCCTCTCTCTCTGCATGTGTGGGTGTCTCTCTCTCCTCTCTCTCTGCATGTGTGGGCGTCTCTCCTCTCCTCTCTCTCTGCATGTGTGGGTGTCTCTCTCTCTCTCTCTCTGCATGTGTGGGCGTCTCTCTCCTCTCTCTGCATGTGTGGGTGTCTCTCTCTCTCCTCTCTCTGCATGTGTGGGTGTCTCTCTCTCTTCTCTCTCTGCATGTGTGGGTGTCTCTCTCTCCTCTCTCTCTGCATGTGTGGGCGTCTCTCTCCTCTCTCTCTGCATGTGTGGGCGTCTCTCCCCTCTCTCTCTGCATGTGTGGGCGTCTCTCTCTCTCTCTCCTCTCTGCATGTGTGGGTGTCTCTCTCTCTTCTCTCTCTGCATGTGTGGGCGTCTCTCTCCTCTCTCTCTGCATGTGTGGGCGTCTCTCTCCTCTCTCTCTGCATGTGTGGGTGTCTCTCTCTCTTCTCTCACTGTTCAGGGGTAGAGACTGTTCCACTGCTCATCCTGTTAACTACAGGAGACACGGACATATTACTTGAGCTTGTTTTGTGACATTGTCACGTTTAGTTGATATCTTAATACACATGTAGCACACACACACACACACACAAACAGGCATGCACACAATATACAGACCACACACACCTACTGACTGCTCTCTCTGTGTATGGTGTGTGTGTATGGTGTGTGTGTGTGTGTGTGTACAGTCTGCCAGGGACCTGAGCCAGATCAGTGATCTGCAGGCCCAGCTGGAGGAAGCTCAGAAGGACAAGCAGGAGGTCCAGGACAAGGTACATTCCCCCTAACCCTCCCACTCTCTCTCCCCCGATCCCCCCCCTCTCTCTCTCTCTCTCTCTCTTTCTCTACCTAACCCCCTTTTTTGTCTCTTTCTCTCTCCCTAACTCTCTCTCCCTAACCCTCCCTCTCTTTCTCTCTCTTTCTCTCTCCCTAACCCTCCCTCTCTGTCTCTCTCTCCCCTCCCCCTCCCGTAAACAGTCCCTCCCTCCCTGGGTGGTTCTGAAGGCAGATAGCCATCTAAAGCCTGCGACCTGGCAGTGATTAGCAGCTCTCTGAGAGAGGTGTGTCGGTCTCCTTAACCACATGAAAGAGAAACTCCAAATCCTGCTCCTCTCACAAGCAGAGCTCTCATTAGGGGGACCTGGTGCATTGTGGGTAGACTTTTTGTCAATGTTTCACTTTCATCCCCTTATCAGTTATGAGCAAAGTATCAGATTGAACAAGTTTGTAAAGCATTGATCTCCCCACACAAAGGCCCTGGTGATCGTTATTCACCCTGATGCTGCCCTGACTCCTGGCTATTAGAGGCCACAGGGCTTATCAGCTCATTGGCTATTCATCTCAAATTCTCCTGGCAGGAAAGACAACAATAAAGCGGGTTATCTGGCCTGCTTGTTATTCACACTGAGCAGGAGGGAATGGGAATGTTTCCCATCTGTTAATTGGCTCGGACACTTGTTTAGTTGAGACCGGTGTGTTGTACTGAATGAGGTGTGGACCTGGTTTTCAAGCAGTCCTCTGTTTGTGTGTGTGTGTGTTGTTGTGTGTGTGTGTGTGTGCATGGAACTGTTTGATTGTGTGTGTTGCGCCCCCAGCTGCAGTCTCTCCAGAGCCAGCTGGAGTTCCAGGAGCAGTCCATGGTGGAGAAGTCCCTGGTCAGCCGACAGGAGGCCAGGATCAGAGAGCTGGAGACTAAGCTGGAGTACGAGAGGACCCAGATCAAACGCCTGGAGGTCAGCGGGGAGGGAAGGAGGGAAGGAGGGATAACGAGAGGGAGAGAGAGATGGAGAGATGTGGTTGTACAGTGTACTCAGGTCACTGACCATGTCCAGTGAGGGAAATGCTTTCCAGGACACCCCGAACAGACTGATCCATGCTGGGGTTCTATATTCCTGAGTTCAGAGTTAGTCTCATGTCCTCTCTGCTACAGCTCCCACTGGCTCTGTTAGGATTTAATCCTTGACAGGGCTGTGTTGCCTGCTCACACACACACACACACACACTCAGAGGAGACACACACACACTCAGAGATTGTGTGTGGTTGTCCAGAGCCTGGTGGGGCGTCTGAAGGAGAACCTGGAGAAGATGACGGAGGAGAGAGACCAGCGCGTGGCGGCGGAGAGCCGGGAGAGAGACCAGAACAAGCGTCTGCAGAGGCAGAGCCGGGACATGAAGGAGGAGATGGGAGAGCTGGCCAAGAAGGAGGCAGAGGCCAGCCGCAAGAAACACGAGCTGGTGAGACTGGACCAGGGGTCAGGGGTCAGGGACCACCAGGGGCCTCTACAGCCACCTGGGGGGAGGGGGGTGGATGTGTGTGTGTGTGTGTGTGTGTGTGTGTGTGTGTGTGTGTGTGTGTGTGTGTGTGTGTGTGAAACAGACATGCTGCAGTATCTCATGCTCTGACTGCCCTTCAGGAAATGGACATCGAGAGTCTGGAGGCGGCCAATCAGAGCCTGCAGGCTGACCTCAAGCTGGCTTTCAGGAGGATAGGAGACCTGCAGGCCGCTATAGAGGACGACATGGAGAGTGACGACAATGACGACCTCATCAACAAGTAGGCACCTCTCTATCTCATTCTTCCACTCTCTCTCTTTACCTCTCCACCTCTCTCTCCCCCTCTCTCTCTTCCTCTCCACCTCTCTCCTGCCTCCTATGTGAGTGACAGTAGCAGTTTGTCCTTGGAGACTACCTCGCTGCTCTGCTCTTTCAGAAGGGTTTCCAGCTTTGGGGAACAGTTGACTAAAGGTCAATGCTCGTTATTTTGCCAAGTTGTCATTCAATTAGTTTTTTGTTTTTTTTAACTTATTATTTCCTTACTGCCTTTCTCTACACCTCCTTTCGCTCTTGCTCCCTCTGCCCCCCTCCTCCCCCTCCTCCCCCATCTCTCTGCCCCCCTCCTCCCCCATCTTTCTTCCTGTCTCTTTCTCTTAGTCTCTGCAGTACCACTCTCTCCTAGTGTAGTTCCTCCTGTCCCTGATCTCCTGTCAGCTAGTGTCTGTGGTTCAGCCTGCTGCAGTGAGGCCTGTACGGCTGCTCTGCCCTGGCACCAAGCCTCAGCTCTGCAGTAACACACACACACACACACACACACACACACACACACACACACACACACACACACACACACACACAGGAGGATCACTACAGCAGTGTGACCAGAGCTGTTCTGCTGGAGATGAGCATGATGCTCTTACAGCTCAGCTCAGAGTAGCTCCTCCAGCACATTACACCTCCCTCCCCCCTCTCTTATTCTTCTGTTCTATTGTGTTTCCTCCCAATCGTCCCCAGTTTACAAGACATGGTGACAAAGTATCAGAAGAAGAAGAACAAAACGTGAGAGGACAAAAGCCTCCTTCCCCCTCTCTCTCCTCCTCCTGTTGTCTCTCCATCCTGCCCTGAGCGAGGGAATGATGCAGTGTTCAGGAGGCCTGTCTGCCTGAACACCTGTCTGCCTGAACACCTGTCTGCCTGAACACCTGTCTGCCTGAACACCTGTCTGCCTGAACACCTGTCTGCCTGTAGTCAGTCAGGTTGACCCAGTCAGAACCACAGGCAGATGAAACAGTTCTTAAACACGTCTGAGTGTGTTAAGCTGACGAGGCTGAGGGACACTGCATCATCCTCTCTGATGGTGACATCATCTTGATTAGACTCATTCCAACCCTGAGCATGCTTCCTGTCAGGTGACACGCCACTAACGCATGGTGCTGTTGACACGGTAACAGACCCCATTGTTTGATTGTTCCCATCGTCATGTGTGTGTGCCTGAATCCCACCTGTCTCCTGTCTTGACGCCTGCCGGTGCTGCTGGTGGAAGTCTGCACAGTGTTTCAGTGGGTTTGGATTTGACATACAGGTTGAGTCTAAATCAGCAGTTTTTTAAGAGCGTGTTATTGAAGGCGTCAACTGGGAGAAGATCCAGGAGGAGAGGAGACCTCTGTCTATCTCTATGTCTCTCTCTCTCTCTGTCTCTCTCTCTCTCTCTCTCTCTGTCTATCTCTATGTCTCTCTCTCTGTCTGTCTATCTCTATGTCTGTCTCTCTCTCTCTCTCTCTGTCTCTCTCTCTCTCTGTCTCTCTCTCTCTGTCTCTCTCTCTCTCTCTCTCTCTCTCTCTTTGTGCCGTCTGTCTCACGCTGGCTCCCACTTTGTGATTCCAGAGAGGAAGAAGTGAATCACCATGGTTACTTAGGAGCAAATTAGTTCTCTCTTTGATCTTGATGTAATAGCAGGGAGATAAACAATAATGGAAGAATTGATTTCTCACTGAATTGTGAAGTGAATGTTCCACAGTCACCCCCCCTCCCCCCTTTGATCTTTATTTGTAGTAATTGGACCAATTTTAAAGTGACAAAGTCAAGAGGTTTTCTCTAAAGGGAGGAAAGGAAATGTTGATGCCATTTTTTCTGCGTCGGGGAGGTTGAGGGGGAGGTGAGGGGAGGGTGGGTGGGGGAGGTGAGGGTGGGGTGGTGGGGTGGTGAGGGGAGGTGAGGGGAGGGTGGGGTGGGGGGGGAGGTGAGGGGAGGGTGGGGTGGGGGGAGGTGAGGTGAGGGGAGGGTGGGTGGGGTGGGGTGGGGTGGAGGTGGGGTGGGGTGAGGGTGGGGTGGGGTGGGGGGGAGGTGAGGGTGAGGTGAGGGTGGGGTGGGGGGAGGTGAGGTGAGGTGAGGTGAGGGGAGGGTGGGGTGGGGTGGGGTGGGGTGGAGGTGAGGGTGGGGTGGGGTGGAGGTGAGGGTGGGGTGGGGTGGGGGGAGGTGAGGGGAGGGTGGGGGGAGGTGAGGGGAGGGTGGGGTGGGGTGGGGTGGGGGGGAGGTGAGGGGAGGGTGGGGGGAGGTGAGGGGAGGGGAGGGTGGGGTGGGGTGGAGGTGAGGGTGGGGTGGGGTGGGGTGGGGAAACAGAAACAGCAGGACTGTGGTTTATGTTTCAGTCTTCTGAGCAACACTGCCACTCAAACATGTTCGGGTCTGCATGACGTCTGAAAGGTTCCTGTCATCGAGCTGTGTTCACACACAGAGAGAGTCAGGGAGAGCTGTGTTCACAGACACACAGAGAGTCAGGGAGAGCTGTGTTCACACACAGAGAGAGTCAGGGAGAGCTGTGTTCACAGACACAGAGAGTCAGGGAGAGCTGTGTTCACAGACACACAGAGAGTCAGGGAGAGCTGTGTTCACACACAGAGAGTCAGGGAGAGCTGTGTTCACAGACACAGAGAGTCAGGGAGAGCTGTGTTCACAGACACAGAGAGAGTCAGGGAGAGCTGTGTTCACAGACACAGAGAGTCAGGGAGAGCTGTGTTCACAGACACACAGAGAGTCAGGGAGAGCTGTGTTCACAGACACAGAGAGTCAGGGAGAGCTGTGTTCACAGACACACAGAGAGTCAGGGAGAGCTGTGTTCACACACAGCTCTCCCTGACTCTCTGTGTTCACAGACACACAGAGAGTCAGGGAGAGCTGTGTTCACAGACACAGAGAGTCAGGGAGAGCTGTGTTCACACACAGAGAGAGTCAGGGAGAGCTGTGTTCACAGACACAGAGAGTCAGGGAGAGCTGTGTTCACAGACACACAGAGAGTCAGGGAGAGCTGTGTTCACACACAGAGAGTCAGGGAGAGCTGTGTTCACAGACACACAGAGAGTCAGGGAGAGCTGTGTTCACAGACACACAGAGAGTCAGGGAGAGCTGTGTTCACAGACACAGAGAGTCAGGGAGAGCTGTGTTCACAGACACAGAGAGAGTCAGGGAGAGCTGTGTTCACAGACACACAGAGAGTCAAGTGTTTCAAAAACACTCAACATACAAGCCAGTCTCTGGGAACTTGGTGATGAGCTCAGGTCTGTGTAGCGGAGATGCAGGGCTGCTGGAGGGTGTTTGTCAGGAGCGGTTAGTGTCCAGCACTGCGTGTCGTGGCCCCCCCCCCCCCCCCCTTGAGCCTGAACACTGTTCTGCCTCTGGGGAGGACGGGACACGCGGGGTGTGGGACAGCGTTTGGATAAACAAATCAGGATTTGTTTAGTGTTTTTGAAAAGGTTTTTAAAAAAAATTGCGCCATTGATGAAGACTCTACTATATTGTAGGTCCAGTGGCTGTAGGGAGGGTTTGAAGTGCAGGGCTAGTGAAGGCAGGGTGTTTGGTAAACACAGAACAGGTGTTAAGACTTGCTGTTTGGACTGGTGTACTCTGCTGTAGGCCTGCATCGTGTGGATGTCCTGTTTCACAACACCATCCTGTCTGTGTGTAGGCCTGCATCGTGTGGATGTCCTGTTTAAACTGGGATCTTGACAGAGACTGTGTCTCCTGCCTGTCCTCTAACAGCTACAGAGACACTGGGCTCCTCCCTGTGTCTCCTGCCTGTCCTCTAACAGCTACAGAGACACTGGGCTCCTCCCTGTGTCTCCTGCCTGTCCTCTAACAGCTACAGAGACACTGGGCTCCTCCCTGTGTCTCCTGCCTGTCCTCTAACAGCTACAGAGACACTGGGCTCCTCCCTGTGTCTCCTGCCTGTCCTGCCTCATCATACCTGTCTCCCCCCTTCCCCCAGCGGAGACGACTCGGAGACCGACTCGGAGGTGGAGGACCGCGTGGACGGTGTGAAGTCCTGGCTGTCCAGGAACAAGGGCTCCTCTAAGACCCTGTCAGATGACAGCAGCCCGAAGACCTCCAGGTCAGTGCCCTGCTCCTGTCACCAGGCCTTCGGCTCGGCTGGTTATCTACTGTAGACACCCTGTGTTAGAACACCGTTTCCTGTTGTAAGACAAAGCTTCAGTGAGAGAACCCAGGAGGAACAGGAGCTGATCAGGTTAATGGAGAATGTTGACAGTGAGGTCTATGAGCTGAAACATTCTTTATTCAGCACTTCATGGCTTCCACTGAATTCATTTCACCTCTTGATTTTGCAAGCTGTCTCTGAAAATGTAATTATGGGCTCATGGTTTTCTCTCTCAAGTTCAGGACTCCTTACCTTCCTCTCCCTCGCTCTGTTCCTCTGTTTTGTTTCATGTCGACTGATTCCTGCGTCTGCGACCTCATGACCCCTCAGAAACGCTGCCAGCACTGACGTGAAGGAGGGGAAGGAGGGGAGGGAGGGGAAGGAGGGGAAGGAGGGGGGGGAGGGGAGCAGGGACAGTAAGGACAGTAAGGAGGGAGAGCAGAGCAGGGCAGTGTCAGTGGTGAGTTCCCTCAGCTACAGGAAGCGCTCCATGAAGGACTCCATCGGGGGTGCAGGAGACGAGAGCTCCCTTTTCAGCACGCTGAAGGAACAGTCGGACGCCCCCGACCTGTCATCGCTCCGCAGGGCCAAGGCCCGGGGTCGAGGACGCCGCGGACGAGCGCAGGAGGGCGGGCGAGGACGCGGACGACTGTGGCTCTGTCATCTCCCAGGCGTACTCGGAGGCCGCCAGCCGTGCCAGGAAGGGTCTGGAGCGCCGCTGGGCCCCTCGCAGCCCCGACACGGACAGAGACTCCACCCTGTCCTCGCTGGCGCCCAGCCGGGTGTCCCTGCGGAGGGCGCTGGACGACGAGGAGGACAGCAGGTCGACCGTCAGCAGCGTGAGCCGCTCCAGCCCGCGGGCCCTGCGACGCAGCGCGTCCTGGGTGGATGACGGCCGCAGCGACTCGTACGGCCCGCCTGTCAGCCCCAGGGGGGCCTGGCGGTCCGGGGGCGGAGCCCGGGCAGCGTGTCTCTGGCACGGAGCAGCCGGCTCAGCGAGTTCGGCCTGCGGGACGACGATGACGCCGCCAGTGTGGCGTTCAGCGAGGGCGGGGTCTCCAGCTCCCTGAGACGCAGCCTCTCCTCGCCCGCACAGCCACGCACCTCCGACCCCTCCGACCCGGCCGAGGTCAAGCCCGTCACGCACCGCACCTACCTGGACCCTGACCTGGAGGCAGCCATCAACGAGGTACTCAGCTTCAAACCCATCAAGTTCAAACGCAGCAAGCTGGAGGACTCTGAGGAGGAGGAGGAGGAGGGGGGGAGGGAGGAGGAGGAGCAGGAGGAGAGGAGGAGCGTGCGGGGGGAGCAGGGGGGGGACCTGGGTTCTGGGCGTAGCGCGTCCAGCTTGTGGAGGTCGGGCTCAGCGGCGGAGCGCCCAGAGTCCTCCAGCAGCTCGCGCTCACGCAAGGCCAAGAAGAAGAAGAAGAGCTCCGAGTCCTCGTCATCGGACGACCGGCGTAGCCACGGCAACCGGAGGAGCAGCTCCAGGAAGAACAAGAAGTCCAGGAAGGGATCGAAGAAGAAGGAGAGCGAATCAGATTCCTCCTCCTCTTCCTCCTCCTCCTCTTCTTCGGGCTCAACCATCTCCTACCGTAGCTCCAACAGCGTGAAGAGAGGCCCCGCCCCCCCGCGCCCCGGCTGCCCCCCCGCGCCCCTCAGATGAGGAGGAGGAGGAGGAAAGAGCACCCAGGAGAGAAGGCAAAAAGAAGCAGAAGAAGGTGGACAGTGTGGTGATGAAGTACCTGTACAAGCCTGACAGCGACTAGAGGAGACAAGCTACAGTAGGTGGAGATGCAGCCAGCTGTGTCCCTAACCAGCACAGCCTGGGGATGATCCGCCACATTAACACACTAACCCTGTCTGACATGGTTTTTTAACTGGTTGGTTTTCATTAGACCTAGGGTGTCCCAATCCGTGTGATGATGTGGATGTGAAAAGCAGGGTTTAATTGCTGCTTTCTTGAGTAATGATGACTCATGATTAAACATGCTCTGTGTGTCAAGGTTGCCAGTTTCTGAGCGTAACAAGCAGCAGCAGTCATGTGTGTGCATGTTAATTGAGTTTTGGCCGTGGCAGGAACACACGCTAAATGCATGTTGGTCTGTGTTGTTCTTGTGGTTGTACATTTGAATGGACTCGGACACACCCTGTGATTTATGACTACAACACAGCGCCCGCTACACCAGCATCCATCACCGAGGAACGTGTTGACATGAGGCCTGAGTGGAGCACATGACTGAAGATCAAAGGGAATATGCCTCCAGATTGCCACAAATGCCCACTCTCGTTGATGGATACTGGGCAGATATTAACATAATGTCTTTTATCTTATATGAAGCTGTGGAACAGTAGCTGTGATGTTTGGACTGCATGTTTAGGAAGCAGCTGGTTCTTACGGCAGAGTGTGGACAGTTTACCCTCGCACCGTTTAGAATCACACACCAGCGCATTATATTACAGAGAAAATAGAAACATGTGTATGTTCTGACCTTTGCAACCTTTCTGCATGAAAATACTGTTCAGTTTGCTGTGTTTGAGTGTTTCGGTTTTGCTAGCCTGATGTGCAGCCCAGTATTGATCAGAGCAGGGGGGGGGGGGGGCTGGGCTGCGTGCTGATAGGCTGTGAGCCTGGAGAGGGGTGACCCTGGAGAGGGGTGACCCTGGAGAGGGGTGACGTGTGGTCAGTGTGTGGCCAGCAGGCTGGTCAGTGTGTGGCCAGCAGGCTGGTCAGTGTGTGGCCAGCAGGCTGGTCAGTGCGTGGCCTCCTGCAGGCTGGTCAGTGCGTGGCCTCCTGCAGGCTGGTCAGTGTGTGGCCTCCTGCAGGCTGGTCAGTGTGTGTCCTCCTGCAGGCTGGTCAGTGTGTGGCCAGCAGGCTGGTCAGTGTGTGGCCTCCTGCAGGCTGGTCAGTGTGTGGCCAGCAGGCTGGTCAGTGTGTGGCCTCCTGCAGGCTGGTCAGTGTGTGGCCTGCAGGCTGGTCAGTGTGTGGCCAGCAGGCTGGTCAGTGTGTGGCCAGCAGGCTGGTCAGTGTGTGGCCTCCTGCAGGCTGGTCAGTGTGTGGCCAGCAGGCTGGTCAGTGTGTGTCCTCCTGCAGGCTGGTCAGTGTGTGGCCTGCAGGCTGGTCAGTGTGTGGCCAGCAGGCTGGTCAGTGTGTGGCCTCCTGCAGGCTGGTCAGTGTGTGGCCTGCAGGCTGGTCAGTGTGTGGCCAGCAGGCTGGTCAGTGTGTGGCCTCCTGCAGGCTGGTCAGTGTGTGGCCTCCTGCAGGGTGAACACAGACTCCTCTCCTGTCTACATACTAACACTGTGTTTCTCTCTCCTGTCTACATACTAACACTGTGTTTCTCTCTCCTGTCTACATACTAACACTGTGTTTCTCTCTCCTGGTCCCCAGCCCGCCGCTCTACCGCAGACACTTGAGCGTGGCCAAGCCAGAGAAGGAGGAGGAGGAGGAGGAGAAGGAGAAGGAGAAGGAGAAGGAGGAGGAGAAGGAGGAGAAGGAGAAGGAGAAGGAGGAGGAGAAGGAGGAGGAGAAGGAGGAGGAGAAGGAGGAGGAGGGACAGTTCCTGAAGGAGAGTGACAGCGACGGGAGGCTGGCAGAGACTTCTGCATAACCCAGGGTTACGCACCCCTCTCTCACACGCCACGCCCCTCTCTCACACGCCACGCCCCTCTCTCACAGGC
Organism: Thaleichthys pacificus; assembly: GCA_023658055.1. Classification (NCBI taxonomy): domain Eukaryota; kingdom Metazoa; phylum Chordata; class Actinopteri; order Osmeriformes; family Osmeridae; genus Thaleichthys; species Thaleichthys pacificus. Next base: position 13,607,907 of record CM042858.1, read on the forward strand.
CACGCCCCACTCTCACACACCACGCCCCTCTCTCACACGCCACGCCCCTCTCACACGCCACGCCCCTCTCTCACACGCCACGCCCCTCTCTCACACGCCACGCCCCTCTCTCACAGGCCACTCCCCTCTCTCACACGCCACGCCCCTCTCTCACACGCCACGCCCCTCTCTCACACGCCACGCCCCTCTCTCACACGCCACGCCCCTCTCTCACAGGCCACGCCCCTCTCTCACACGCCACGCCCCTCTCTCACACGCCACGCCCCTCTCTCACACGCCACACCCCTCTGTCTCACACGCCACGCCCCTCTCTCACACGCCACGCCCCTCTCTCACAGGCCACGCCCCTCTCTCACACACCACGCCCCTCTCTCACACGCCACGCCCCTCTGTCTCACAAACACACACATGCACACACTCACACACACACACACTGGGGAAGAACCCTTCCCTCTTTCTGCCCCCTCTCTCTCTGGATCATGATAAGGGCCACTGCATACCAGACCAGCACAGGTCAGGACAGAGAAGGGGCATGGCACACACACACACACACGCGCCATTCTATCTACTGCCTATCTGGCCTCCATGCAGTGTAGTACAGCTGATCCGTAGAGCTTTATTTTTGAAGAAATCCCAGTATATTTGAGTGTTACAGTATGGGGGAGTCCATCGACTTAATGAAATTCCATCTTAGTATCTCTCCTCCCTCGCCCCCCCTCCCCGGCAGCCTGTACCGCTACTGAAGCACCCCGAGTAGAGGACTAGCTGTTTTTAAGAGATATCAGCAGAGCTTAACTTATCATCGCTGGAGTATTTAAGAAAACTGCTTTTCATAGCTTTAGCTCCTGTCATCTCTGGAGGTTTTATTAGTAATGTTGTCTGGGTGGCTGCCTGAAGCATCTTCCATAACTGGAGTTCATTAAGCAGCAGTTGACCCTGGCCTGTCTCACTAAGATGTGTTCTCCTCCCTGCTCTCCTCACCTGCCTCCAACCTTCAGCCTGGCATACCTGCCTCTGCTGCAGGAACCTTCAGCCTGACATACCTGCCTCTGCTGCAGGAACCTTCAGCCTGGCATACCTGCCTCTGCTGCAGGAACCTTCAGCCTGGCATACCTGCCTCTGCTGCAGGAACCTTCAGCCTGGCATCAGCAACCGGAACATTCAACTATATTTATCTTGATTTTTGAGTCCTTTATGTTTTACCATTTGATTTTTGAAAGAGGTGTGAAGGTGTGAGGCTGTAAATGTCACACGCTAGCGTCGCGCTCTCCGCTAAATAACCTGCGTTTAGTTCAGCAGTTCAGAGTGAAGTGGCTTTCGTGTCTTTAAGGGCTTAGACTTGCTTTGGTCCTCACGTTCTGTTTCTTGATCTTCAAAGGGAATACATTTACTCGGTGTGATCAGCTTTCCAGGGATATTTCTCTTTTCGTTTTTTTGTTGTGTATCAAGATGCTCATGCACTGGATAAGATTGCGATTGTTTACATGAGTACCTTAGCCCCTTGTGGAAAACGCACGTAACAGAACAGGCAACATGAGATCCTCTGAGATACCCAGAGGATCATCTCCTGTATGATCTGTTTGTTCTTCCTGAAGAACAGTGATATCCTTCACGTATTGTGACCTTCTGAATAATGAGTGATAGATGTGGAGTCAGACGTGTCTTCAGTCTGGAGGAGCAGTGTGTGTGTGGCTGTCTGCATATCTGCACACAAGGAGCCATATGCAAACCATCTCCCGTTTGTGCTGCTTTGTCTGCATTAGATATGAATAATGATATGACACTTTGATGTCAGCGCTTCTGAGCTTGTCTGTGAGCATCTAAAGAGGTGTTTTGGCTTGACACATTAATATATAATATTGTTTGAAATGTTTATATGATCCATTATAACTTTTAGAAAGGTTTGATTGTTCAACAAATGAACCCTTGTCCTAGGAAAATATTTTTGCATTAGTTTTAATGTCAATAAATACAACTGTTTGTTTACAGTAACACACTGTGGTATCTTGTGATTTGTATGAAGATGTTGTAAATGTGTGGTGGAGGTGTGATGAGTGTGAAGAGAGGCGCCGGCCAGTGAGATCAGGGCTGTCACATGACCCACCCTCTATCACATGACCCACCCTCTATCACATGACCCACCCTCTATCACATGACCCACCCTCTATCACATGACCCACCCTCGATCACATGACCCACCCTCGATCACATGACCCACCCTCGATCACATGACCCACCCTCGATCACATGACCCACCCTCTATCACATGACCCACCCTCGATCACATGACCCACCCTCGATCACATGACCCACCCTCGATCACATGACCCACCCTCGATCACATGACCCACCCTTCCCAGGAGAAGACAGAGACACAAACCATTCATGGAGATGATTAATTACAGCAAATTAATCTGTGAACATCGCTTGTAGATCTATATCAACATCGTGTAACAATGTTATAACTAACAATACCGCTCTGTGTAGGCAAAGACAGGAACCTCCATCATTGACCTCAGATTATTTTCTCTGCTGGGTATCTCCTGTGGTCTTAGTTCAACACACTGATGATTATGTTGACATCTTCTTTTCACTTTAACTTACGATCGTAAGGATCCTCTATTTATCCCACAAATCTGCAGTCCTCGTTCCCGACCACAGCGCTCTCTGTGCAGCCCCTTTTGGCGAGGAGCTTTAGCAGTAATCTGACGAGCACCAAGTCCTCTGGGGGGCTGCGTGTTTCTCCTTAAAGGCTTTCAGCTGAGTGACAGATTAAATTCTCCTCCTGATTTCCCTTCTTCTGCCTGTAACGTCGTTTCACAAGCCAGTGGAGCAGGGAAGCAGACAGGGTTACTAGTCTCACTAAGCCAAACCTCCTCCCAGGCCAGCACCGTGCTGTTGGAGGGTTAGAGAGGAGTGCTGGCAGTGCTGTTGGAGGAGCAGAGCCTTGAGTTGCCCCCACACTGCCCCCACACTGCCCCCACACTGCCCCACACTGCCCCCAGGCTGCCCTCACGCTGCCCTCACACTGCCCCCACGCTGACCCCACGCTGCCCCCACGCTGCCCCCACACTGCCCCCATGCTGCCCCCATGCTACTCTCACTCTGCCCCCACAGCTGCCCCCACACTGCCCCCACGCTACTCTCACGCTGCCCCCACGCTATCCTGAGGCTGCCCCCACGCTTTTACAGTCTTCTTTCATTCCTAGGCAGCAAAGCAACTGGGGATTAATAAAAGTCAGCGGAGGTGTGGAGGGGTGAGAGTGTAACCTTGGGGGAAGGCCGCTCTGTCAGGCAGACCTGTGTGAGCAGACAGCCGAGGGGGGATCTGTCTGTCAGCGCTCATCCTCGGCGATTAGTCCTCCCAGCTTTCTGCAGGCAGCGTGCTGTCAGTAACGTGATGATTGGAAGCGCTGGGACGCTGCGCCTGCGGAGACCAGGTGAGGAGGCTGCGCTCATTTGCAATTCTGAGATGAAGAGACGCAGTGAAGTGTGCTGTGATGGCCGACTCTCTTTGTTTGCACATATCATTTCCACTCTAATGAACGCAGCGCAGCAGTGCGCCTGTTAGGGGCTGGGAGCTCATCTCTGTGTTGTTTACGTTCCGTCTGCTTCATGCCAGGGGAGGAAGACAAGCTTCACTTCTGTGTGTGGGATCAAAAATGAAACATCTCAAAATAAAATCTACCTTGATGGAGACACCAAGGGTGTCTGGTTCATTCCAGAAAGAACTGGACTAGATTATTCATTAGTCTGCTCTCTGGAAATAAATATCCTTTCAAAACATTATTTTAGTCAGTACCCTGTCCTCTGAGAGTTCAATTTTCATCAAAACATTGTGACAGCAGGCAAACATGTCCATTTAGTCAAACATAAGTATGTATTTACACTATTTCAAGCCGTTGATATGTTTTAATGTACGTTCGGCAGCCTGGCGCAGGTACAAGGTTCCCCTCACACTATCCAGGTCATGGTCTGTTTTCTCTAACATGAAATTCAAAAACATTAATCGACAGGAAAGAGAGAAAGGGGTCGGTCCTGCCTCGACCTGGTCTCCCTCACCATGTCCCTCCCTGTCCATTAGAGGAAGTGCACCACCATACACACTCTCTCCTGCACCTTCAAATAAGGTGTTGTCATAGCTACCTGTTGGTGCCACACATTTGCTGTTATAGTTTTCCTGTGAAACACAGAATCAGAATAGTTTTTTATTGTCATGTAAGTTAAGATGCCTCAAGGCACAGCTTGATTAACCAGAATAATCTTTATTTACAAATGAGATCTTTGCAAAAGCAACCATCAGTCTCACTGTCTGTCTCACTCAATTGACCAGAGGAATGAAATCAGATAAGCGATGTTGGGAGTTAGTGAGTAACCACAGTGTGGTTATTAAGAGCCCAGAGGTCACAGAGGAGGTCCTAACCCTAACCCTCTCTGTCTCAGTCTGCTGTGTTGTAAGATGATCAAAGGCATGATGCTCTTGTGAAGATGTCTACAGTCTCACCTGCAACCTTCCAGGCGTGTTCCAGGCGTTTTCCAGGCGTGTTCCAGACGTGTTCCAGGCATGTTCCAGGCGTGTTCCAGGCGTGTTCCAGACGTTTTCCAGGCGTGTTCCAGGCGTGTTCCAGGCGTGTTCCAGACGTTCTCCAGGCGTGTTCCAGACATGTTCCAGGCGTGTTCCAGACGTGAGGGTTCGCCTCTTCCTGACCTTAATGAAGATGTCTGTCTGGCGGAGAAGACTCCATTACCCAGGATCCCCAGCGCGTGGCCCCAGCAGTCTTCTCCTGGGTGAGGGTAGACGTGATCACTGCTCAGCACGCTTAATCGTCTTTTAATGCTCCCGTTGTCTAGCTCAATCAATACAAATTCATTTCCGACTCAGGATAAATATCCTGGTGATAGACTGGCTGTATAATGTTCCCATCAGCGTTGATGTACTGTACACTAGTGATGGAAATGTTTACAGTGGAGACTGCTACAAGAGGCGCTTTGGGGGGGGGGGTGTATTACAGGGCTTGTAATGTCAGGGTGAGGATACTAACGGCTTCACAGCTGATGACGTTTTAACAATGGCTTTGTTTACGAGGGCTTTGTCATTACGCAGATAAACACCAGGGTTTAGCTGGAGTGGAGTACTGAGATGACACAGAATCCAAGAGATGAGCAACACAGGATGTCTTTGTTACCTTGAAAGTTACCTTATTATAATGCAAAGACTGTGATGTCATTGAGTGGCTGTCTTGTTTAGGCGTCATGTTCCAGCTGCAGATATTCACAGCAGATGGATAATTAGTATCCTTCACACAGCTGCTCAGCTCTATGTCTATACAGCCATTGATGGGCCCCAGTTTGGCTGCGTTTATTCACAGGAAGTGCATCACCAACACTCTGAACACGATGTTGAGATCCAGACATGAATCCACTTCAGTCTCTTCAAGCTCATTTCGATGTTGTTGAATGCATGTTGATTACAACGCGAGGAGGTCTGCTGGGTCAGGTGACCGAGGCAGAGGGAGGGGTCAGGTGAGGGAGGGGTCAGGTGAGGGAGGGGTCAGGTGACCGGGGCAGAGGGAGGGGTCAGGTGACCGGGAGAGGGGTCAGGTGACCGGGGGAAGGGTCAGGTGACCGGGAGAGGGGTCAGGTGACCGGGGGACGGGTCTGAACCCTGACGTCAGTCCTGGCCCAGCCTGGACAGAGCTCTCAGGACACGGTCAGGGGTTGCTTGGTGAAGGGGGACGTCATTTCACCCGTTAAAAGTTTCACACAGTGAGAAATCAAATGAGAGACCTTGACTTGACCTTGAAGCCCAGGATTCAGTCATGGATGTTTTTCTCCCGTTTCCCCGCTCCTCTAACCCTGTCTAAGAATAGCAGCTGAGCCAGATGAGATGAGCTCTCCAAGGTGAGAGACTGAGGAGCCCACTCAAAGGGTGATTGTGCTGTCTGGCCGAGAGACATTAATCTTATTGAGGTGAGAGGAGGGCAGTGGTGGACCTGCGGGAGCAGGTCTCTCTCGTGACTGGCATGTCATGACACAGAGAGAGGGGGAGGGAGGAGAGACACAGAGAGAGGGGGAGGGAGGAGAGACACAGAGAGAGGGGGAGGGAGGAGAGACACAGAGAGAGGGGGAGGGAGGAGAGACACAGAGAGAGGGGGAGGGAGGAGAGACACAGAGAGAGGGGGAGGGAGGAGAGACACAGAGAGGGGGGGAGGGAGGAGAGACACAGAGAGGGGGGGAGGGAGGGAGGAGAAGAGGGGGTGGAGGAGATTGTCTTCTTAGTGTCCAAAGACACATGGTTACTCAAGACCTTGTGTGACCATGTGCTGAAATCTGCTTCCTCTGGCTTCTGATGACTATAATAAAATCACAGTTAAGCTTCTATTTCTCCCTGCGATTGTTCTGCACCCTGTGATTGTTCTGCACGCTAGGGTGATCAGACAGGCAAGGTTTCAACCTCTACGACACAGTGGATGGTCATCATAGTGAACCACACACTGCCTGCTCAATCACAATCACACTAATTAACTGTGATAAATAGCTGCTCTTGATTTGTTATTAAAGCTCAAGAACGCTGAAGATGCTGAAGATGGCGCTCAGTTGAGCAGAGCTGCCGGGACATTGTTCTGTGGCCAGGACACGTTAGACATCGCAGCGCTGTACGAGGAGAGACCAGGACACGTTAGACATCGCAGCGCTGTACGAGGAGAGACCAGGACACGTTAGACATCGCAACGCTGTACGAGGAGAGACCAGGACACGTTAGACATCGCAGCGCTGTACGAGGAGAGACCAGGACACGTTAGACATCGCAGCGCTGTACGAGGAGAGACCAGGACACGTTAGACATCGCAACGCTGTACGAGGAGAGACCAGGACACGTTAGACATCGCAGCGCTGTACGAGGAGAGACCAGGACATGTTAGACATCGCAGCGCTGTACGAGGAGAGACCAGGACACGTTAGACATCGCAGCGCTGTACGAGGAGAGACCAGGACACGTTAGACATCGCAGCGCTGTACGAGGAGAGACCAGGACATGTTAGACATCGCAGCGCTGTACGAGGAGAGACCAGGACATGTTAGACATCGCAGCGCAGTACGAGGAGAGACCAGGACACGTTAGACATCGCAGCGCTGTACGAGGAGAGACCAGGACACGTTAGACATCGCAGCGCTGTACGAGGAGAGCTGGCGAGCAGCCAGATCCTCGGAGGAGCTTAGCTGAGCCCCTCACCCCTGAGCTGTGTGGGTCGCAGCTATAAATTGATTAGGACCAGAAATTAATTACACGTTTAATCGCAGAATTCATTAGCTGAACTAGCTGAACAGATGGAGTTCTCCTGTGGAGGCCTGGCTGGATGGGGGGGGGGGGGGACCGTCTCCAGGGACGACCAGAGAGGATGCACGTTGGCTTTCATCACTGAGACAACAGACAGCTGGGATGGACTGTTAATCAGAGCTGGAATGACCGCTGTTGGGAGAACATGATACGTGAGGCCGGGGGCGTGAGGCCGGGGGCGTGAGGCCGGGCGTGAGGCCGGGGGCGTGAGGCCGGGCGTGAGGCCGGGGGCGTGAGGCCGGGCGTGAGGCCGTGCGTGAGGCCGGGGGCGTGAGGCCGGGGGTGAGGCCGGGGGCGTGAGGCCAGGTGTGGTCATACCTGAGACCCCAGCTCTGTGACTGTGTTACTGTGATGAGGGTGGTAGTCCAGGGGGAAGCTAAGATCATGCGTGACCTGCTTCCTGGATGATATCAATCCATGCATTTCTGCAGATATTCCCTCCATTTTTGGCTCTGTGGAAGCAGCCAAAACTACAGATCTTGATATCGAGGCTGACTGCTCCAGTCTCTAGTTAGATTAGAGAGGATTAAACCTGTGCATTGGTCTTTGTATGAGCTTAAAGCTCTGTTTGGTTATATACAGTATGTGTGCGTGTGTGTACAATGTGGCTGTAGTGTGTGTGTGTGTGTGTGTACAGCTCACACAATAATTGTAGGTTTGACTTCTCAGTGAAAGTTGTTCTCTAGAGAGAAAAGTGTTTTTGGTCTCTTGAATAGGCGGTTTGTATAGAAAAGGCTTTACTTTTAAAATCCTTAAATTTAAGCCCCTGAACTCCGTGCAGGAGGACGCAGCTGTCAGGCTCGACTGTAGATCACACCTAATGGAGGTCATTTTGTCTCAGTAAATGACAGTCTAATAGCTGCTGCATTATTCAGTCAGGTTAATCGATCCTTTTTTGGAAAGCAGTGGCAGAGAGCCTGTTTCCATCACACAGATTCTGTCTTCCATAAACAAATGTTCTTCTTCACCTGTGAGGTTTACTGGATTCCTCTTGGCTGTCCCTCTCTGTCTCTCTCTGTCTCTCTCTGTCTCTCTCTGTCCCTCTCTGTCTCTCTCTGTCTCTCTCTGTCTCTCTCTGTCTCTCTCTGTCCCTCTCTGTCCCTCTCTGTCCCTCTCTGTCTCTCTCTGTCCCTCTCTGTCTCTCTCTGTCCCTCTCTGTCCCTCTCTGTCTCTCTCTGTCTCTCTCTGTCCCTCTCTGTCTCTCTCTGTCTCTCTCTGTCTCTCTCTGTCTCTCTCTGTCTCTCTCTGTCCCTCTCTGTCTCTCTCTGTCCCTCTCTGTCTCTCTCTGTCCCTCTCTGTCCCTCTCTGTCTCTCTCTGTCTCTCTCTGTCCCTCTCTGTCTCTCTCTGTCCCTCTCTGTCTCTCTCTGTCTCTCTCTGTCCCTCTCTGTCTCTCTCTGTCCCTCTCTGTCTCTCTCTGTCCCTCTCTGTCTCTCTCTGTCTCTCTCTGTCTCTCTCTGTCTCTCTCTGTCCCTCTCTGTCTCTCTCTGTCCCTCTCTGTCCCTCTCTGTCTCTCTCTGTCCCTCTCTGTCTCTCTCTGTCTCTCTCTGTCTCTCTCTGTCTCTCTCTGTCCCTCTCTGTCTCTCTCTGTCTCTCTCTGTCTCTCTCTGTCTCTCTCTGTCCCTCTCTGTCTCTCTCTGTCCCTCTCTGTCCCTCTCTGTCCCTCTCTGTCTCTCTCTGTCCCTCTCTGTCCCTCTCTGTCTCTCTCTGTCCCTCTCTGTCTCTCTCTGTCTCTCTCTGTCCCTCTCTGTCTCTCTCTGTCCCTCTCTGTCTCTCTCTGTCCCTCTCTGTCCCTCTCTGTCTCTCTCTGTCTCTCTCTGTCCCTCTCTGTCTCTCTCTGTCCCTCTCTGTCTCTCTCTGTCTCTCTCTGTCTCTCTCTGTCTCTCTCTGTCCCTCTCTGTCTCTCTCTGTCTCTCTCTGTCCCTCTCTGTCCCTCTCTGTCTCTCTCTGTCTCTCTCTGTCCCTCTCTGTCCCTCTCTGTCCCTCTCTGTCCCTCTCTGTCCCTCTCTGTCTCTCTCTGTCCCTCTCTGTCTCTCTCTGTCCCTCTCTGTCTCTCTCTGTCTCTCTCTGTCCTCTCTCTGTCTCTCTCTGTCTCTCTCTGTCTCTCTCTGTCCCTCTCTGTCCCTCTCTGTCCCTCTCTGTCTCTCTCTGTCTCTCTCTGTCCCTCTCTGTCTCTCTCTGTCTCTCTCTGTCTCTCTCTGTCCCTCTCTGTCCCTCTCTGTCCCTCTCTGTCTCTCTCTGTCTCTCTCTGTCCCTCTCTGTCCTCTCTGTCTCTCTCTGTCTCTCTCTGTCTCTCTCTGTCTCTCTCTGTCCCTCTCTCTCTCTCTCTCTCTCTCTCTGTCTCTCTCTCTCTCTCTCTCTCTGTCTCTCTCTGTCTCTCTCTGTCCCTCTCTGTCTCTCTCTGTCCCTCTCTGTTTCTCTGTCCTCTGTCCAGGTGTGGTGGATGGACAAGGTTCAGGGCCGAGGGTCCAGAGAGACAGGCTGTCTCTCCTTCATCCGTCCTGGGTGCGTGTTGAAGGCCTGGCTCCTTCCACCCCACCTGCAGGGAACCGTCCGCTTACCCCATGAGGTCCTGGTTCTTCTGCACATTCCCATCCTCACCTCCTGGCCCCCAGGACAGCACAGACACGGGCAGGCCTGTTTACCAGAGCCCCCTCTGGGAACACAGACCTTCTGTACACACACTGCAGCCCTCGGAGCTGGAGGGTGTTTGTAGAGCTTTGCGGTGGTTTTGTAGCGTATGTGGACATGTCAGAGGTGTGGAGCTGGTGGAGCACCTCCTCTGGGAACACCTCCTCCTCTAGGAACACCTCCTCCTCCTCCTCCTCTGGGAACACCTCCTCCTTGAACACCTCCTCCTCCTCTGGGAACACCTCCTCCTCCTCCTCCTCTGGGAACACCTCCACCTCCTCCTCCTCTGGGAACACCTCCTCCTCCTCCTCCTCTGGGAACACCTCCTCCTCTGCTGTCTTCCCCACATGAAGGAAGTAGTGGGCTCTGAGCAGGGTGAGGCTCTGAGCAGGGTGAGGCTCTGAGCAGGGTGAGGCTCTGAGCAGGGTGATGACAGTATAAATACTCACTGTTAGGAATCAGAGGACGTGGTTTCAATCATTCACCTGCTGAGTTGGTGGTGTGTGTCTGTGGTGATAATATTAATATCATATTGTGTTTGTTTGTTGTGAATGAGTGTGTGTGTGTGTATGTGACAGAGAGAATGTGTGTGTGTGTGTGTGTGACAGAGAGAATGTGTGTGTATGTGTGTGTATGTGACAGAGAGAATGAGTGTGTGTGTGTGTGACAGAGAGAATGAGTGTGTGTGTGTGTGTGTGTGACAGAGAGAATGAGTGTGTGTGTGTGTGGTACATTCTGGTGTTACCGTATCAGCCTCAAGACTGAAACGCTGTTTTTGCAAAGGCCCACATCCAGTCCAGTCCGTCTCACAAGATGAACAGCAAGTCTTAGCAGAGCCGCTTAGCGTCCAGAGCATGTGGAAGTGGTTTGAGTTGTGGGGTGGGGGTATGGAGATGCCTGTTCAGGCAGGTTTGAGTTGTGGGGTGGGGGTATGGTGATGTCTGTTCAGGCAGGTTTGAGTTGTGGGGTGGGGGTATGGAGATGCCTGTTCAGGCAGGTTTGAGTTGTGGGGTGGGGGTATGGAGATGCCTGTTCAGGCAGGTTTGAGTTGTGGGGTGGGGGTATGGTGATGCCTGTTCAGGCAGGTTTGAGAGTGGCTGGCCGGGTGACTCTAATTGAGTGGTCCAGGTGATGGATGGTTGCCGTGGCGATGCATGACTGCTGTTGCCTGGGAGCCGACCTCTGTGTGTGGCCCTCTGTGATGCATGTTCTGAACCCCAGCAGGGAGACTGCTCCATTCATCACACCTCCTCCCTCCCTCCCTCCATCCTTCCATTCCTTCTTCCCTCCCTCCATCTCTCTAACCCTCCCCCCTCCCCTGCTCAGCTGGTGGGTGTAAATAGTACCTGATCCGCAGTGTGTCCTTCTGACTGGGGTCTGAGTGATGGAGGTGGTGTCTGGGGGCTGCTGGAAATCACCCAGCCTCCCCGAGCCTTCTACAGCCTCCCCTGCCTCTTCCAGCCTGCCTCTCCCAGCCTGCCTCCCCCTGCCTGCCTCCCCCTGCCTCCAGGCTGGATCTGAGTGGTGACCTGTCCTCTCCAGGAAGGGTCTGTTTTGCGGCTGAGTTACAATCCCGCAGGAGGGCATCGCTCACAGAGATTTACACAACCCTCCGTCTGTCTGTCGCCATGGCTTTCAAAGGCAGAAGGCCAAGGGCAGCCCTGCATCCCAGCCCCAGCCTCTAAATCAGCCTCCAGGAGCAGGTGTGGGCTGAGGTCGAACACACTCCTCTAATACTTGCCTCAAATTAAGCCGTGAGTGCACTCAGCCGTCAGTCATAAATTCAATTTCCTTTTGAGCATTTTGTTTTGTCATTGTGAGTTTGTTTTCCCATCACTCTCTCTCCCAGAGGTGGTGGTGGTGACCTGGTGTGGAGCTGCCTCCGGAGTGAGGCAGGACCCTGGTGTGGAGCTGCCTCCGGAGTGAGGCAGGACCCTGGTGTGGAGCTGCCTCCAGAGTGAGGCAGGACCCTGGTGTGGAGCTGCCTCCAGAGTGAGGCAGGACACTGGTGTGGAGCTGCCTCCGGAGTGAGGCAGGACCCTGGTGTGGAGCTGCCTCTGGAGTGAGGCAGGACCCTGGTGTGGAGCTGCCTCCAGAGTGAGGCAGGACCCTGGTGTGTCAGTCAGACTGGGTGACATGACGCTTGAGAAGCACAATATTCAGACACATTAGTGAGAGGCTTCAGTCTCCAAACACCATCACATCCTTCATAACTAGTACAGAGAGAGAGCATGCATGTCATAGAAATATGCATCAAATCCTGTTGCAGTCTTGAGCATGATGCAATGTACTCATCCTCTAGTGTTGACTCTTACAAACACCATGGGTGCTCCTGGTGTTCCCTTTATGAAATCTCAAAGGTAGAAAGGTGTTACTGTTCCACACTCTCAGATTACCTGTGGTAGTTTCAGCAGGTAGGACTCCAGCCTGTGTGACCAACGTTTGCAGGGTTAGCCCTAACCCTGACCCTGACCCTAACCCTGACCCTAACCCTGACCCTGACCCTGACCCTAACCCTGACCCTGACCCTAACCCTGACCCTGACCCTGACCCTAACCCTGACCCTGACCCTAACCCTGACCCTAACCCTGACCCTAACCCTGACCCTGACCCTGACCCTGACCCTGACCCTAACCCTGACCCTGACCCTAACCCTGACCCCTACGGCACCCCAGCCTCATGATCCTCTACACAGACAAACAACAACTCGTCTGGACTCAGCAACTCCTGACCCTAACCCTAACCCTCAGCAAACTCAGCTACACTAATGAAGAAATGCTTTGTTTTCAGCCTGTTAGATAAAAAACACTGGGATTGGATTTCAAACGCTCCACTCTAATTAGAAATCAAACAGGTGATGCAGCCGGCTGGCAGCTAATACTTGTTTTATTCATGAGAGGTGAACCCTTCTTTTAGTTGTTTATTGCTGTTGTTCTCCATCATCAACCAACTTCATCCACACACACACACACACTCTGATGTAACAGACTGGCATGGCAATTAGTTCCTTGCATGAGTATTAACGAGGGCCAGCTAACCCTAACATCCCATCATCAAGCTGAAAGCTCTCCAGTCTTCTCCTCTTAGTACCTGATTGCAGCTCTGGTGCATCATGGAGTGTGTGGGTGGTGAGGGACATGGAAAACAACAAGCTCTCCTCCAGACTTCTGGGGCTGGACATGTCCAGACCTCTGGGGCTGGGCATGTCCAGACCTCTGGGGCTGGACATGTCCAGGGAAACACAAACAGCTCTGACTCTGCAGAAACAACACACAGACAAACATCAGCCCTTTTCATCTCCGAGAACCTGAACTGTGTCATGTACAACCACTCCCGAGAGCTGCGATGCTATAAATATGCTCTTCAGTTCATGTCAACCTCACATCACATGAAATCAGCTTTAATCCATCAAAACAGATGAAAGCATGATTCTCCAGCGAGGACGAGCGTGTGACAGCATGTCGTCCAGAGGGCCTGCAAGTGTGTGACCTCCAGGCACCAGGCTGTCAGAGGCCCCGCCCCCAGATGCAGGCACCAGGCTGTCAGAGGCCCCGCCCCCAGATGCAGGCACCAGGCTGTCAGAGGCCCCGCCCCCAGATGCAGGCACCAGGCTGTCAGAGGCCCCGCCCCCAGATGCAGGCACCAGGCTGTCAGAGGCCCCGCCCCCAGATGCAGGCCTCTCGACACATCCCAACACACTCCAACCAACCGAGAAGTGTCTTAATCATCTGACATTTTACAAGTCACACTATTTATTTATGGTTGTACTGAAATATATGCACTTCCTGTTGAATATTCATGATGTGCACACAGGTTAATATGTGTCTGTGTCTGAATAACTAAAGGCAGATGAATAATAAATGCTTCCTGTCCTAAGACCATGTCTCTGTCATCCTGCAGATGTGCCCCCTGAGTGTCTGCAGAGAAGGTAGAGCACATCCCCTACACACACACACACACACACGTTCTGCTACTGCCTCAGAACACTTTCTCTCAGCCATGATGATGCAAGTGGCTCAACAGTATCCCACAATGCAGTGTGTTCACACGTGGTCATGTGACACAGGGCTAATCAGCTGCGTCACCCCGTCATAACAAGGTTGGTTTCCCTCGATTCTACTCTGGGAACATCCAGTGTAACAGGAAGCCATGAGTACTGCAGATCTACTGGAGTGGGGTTGATGATGTAATACTCTGCCCAGCCAGCAGGGAGAGCCACGCCTGTCAGCTGTTCAGGGAGTCGGCACC